>JABUQX010125469.1:0-20370 GCA_015478945.1 Trachelipus rathkii
TAATACAATTCAGTTTGGTGGCAGAAGTGCTACTAAATTTTCCTAAATCTAATAATTTATGATTTCCGAGGTTAATTTAAATCTAACTGGTATATATATATAGAATAATAAATATCTGACTGAATTTTTTTTAACATTCATATATATATATATATCATCAAGATGAAATATTAGGAGCATGTTTAATTAGGCAAGGTATACTTTTATTAATTTTATTGTAGCAGTTTTATTTCTTTTTATACAACAATTATTACGTTCTAGTCATTAATATAATATTATTAATATATAAGTATATATACCATAATGAGATGGCCATGGCTATATAAGTCATATTGATTCATATCAATAATACATATACTTTATTATTTATTATTCACTTGATGAGTATGATTATAAAAAAATATTCTAATGATTTTTATATTTATGTATTATTATATATATACTTGTAATATTTTTAAATATTATTTTGTATATTTTCAATGTTATATAAATAAATAAATAGTAATATAATAATAATTTAGTAATAATATATATATAATATATAAGTGATGTTATCTGTTCCATAATATTCTTAATCACTGATATTTATATATATATATTACGTGATCAACAAAAGATCATGTTTCAAACAGGTTTATATTATTTCTGATGATGTAGACAGTTTATCAATATATTATACAAATAATATCAGGTGCTATATATATATATTTATTCTCACGTAACACTTCATATTATGATGTTATGTTTCATTGTGTCATAAGACTTAGGCCTCATTAAAGATTTTGGAACCCGAGCTAAGGCTAGGCTTTAAATAAATATAATACTTAATATATTATACGTAAAGTCTTATTCTATTGTTTAAAAATATTTTATTTCATTTGTCTATGAGATTAGATCACTAATCTTAAAATAAATTAAATAATAATACAAAAATTGATATTTTGCTCAAAAAATCAATATAATTATTGATATATAATTATTATTAATTATACTATATATATATATAATTTATATTATATAATTATTATATATATTATATAGTATAAAATATATGTGATTATATATATAATTATATAATTTATAATTAATTATTATACATATATAAATAATATATGATTACATATTAATATATATTAATAATATAATAATAATAGCTAAGTATTATATATATATATATATTATATATATTTATACTATTATATTAATAATATTATATTATTTATAATATTATATAAATATCATATATATATGCAGTTTGGGCGGAGGTGACCGGGCCCGCCTTTTTTAGGGGGGTGATTTGGTCACTCTCCTATAAATAAAAGATAAAAAATATTAAAAAAAAATTTTTATTTTTATTATTACTGTGCATTTATATTTAATATTAAATGATCTACACTGGTTATTGTTTAAGTGTGTAAATCTTATTATTATTATTACAATTAATTAATATTATTATTATTATAGAGTCATTTTTTTTTTTTATTTTATGTATATAATTTTTTTATTTTCTTTTTTAAATATTGTTTTTTATATAGGCTCACCAGATATAATAGTTCAACTTAGCTCACTAGAATTGTGTCAAACCGTGTGTGTATTCAATAGAGAAGAGGGTGTTGGTTATATATCGAACACTAAAGTCTTCTCAACTAACAAAATGAAAAATTGTGGCAGAATTTATCTTCAAATGTATTTTTTGCAGGTGTACCGACACGCAACTCTGAGGTACTAAGCATGAATGCGGGCTTTAACATAGGGTGGGCTATAAGAGTTGCTCAAATTTGTATCACCAACGAGCCAATATTGAGTCGAAAGATCCGGGCCAGTTCCAGTCTGATCGTGACGCTTTGGTCACTTCCCACCCCGCCGTAAAATTGGATGGAAAGGGGTGACTCCACGGACCACGCAATATGTTTTTTCGTATCTTTAGCGTATTATTATGACAAGGTGGCAGGAAAGAATGTGTATTGAGATTTCACGTATAAAGGAATTATTCCTGTAGGAGTAATGGTGCGGGTATTGTAAGCATCAGTGTTGAGTACATTGTTACCACAGTTGCGACATTCAAAAAATGTCGACTAATTTGTCCGTGGACAGACTTGTGTTTCTGACCGACCTATTTTTACTGCTATTTGTGTATAATTATTGACATTTATACTAATCGGCATTAAACAGGCTACTGTTTTTTTTATGAAATCAACGCATTTTTGATATCTGACATCGTATTTAGCTCCGAATTGCAATTAAGAATTGTTCTTTTACGTAAAAGAGGAATTTAATCAGATGGTCCAATTCACCCTTCAATGGTGGTCCCATTCACCCCCCTCCAAGGTGGGGTGACTGAGCGTTATTCAAACTGTTAATAAAACTATTATTTTAGAATTACATAATTATTTTATTATGTGCTTATGACCTACTATAGGCCTTGATTTTCAAAAAAAAAAAATTTTTTTCGCAAAAAAAGTGCATTTAAGGGGAGAGTTGGGAGCGAAGTTATAAGCCTAAAGTGGTCCAGTCACCCCGCCCCACGCTATATATATATATAGCTATATACTATATATATAATAATATATAGGTACTATATATATATATATATATATATATATATATATATAGTATATATATATATATAATATATTGTATATTAGGGGTGTACGGAACTGAATTTTCGGTTATGCCATCTAACTATAACTACCCGGTATATCACAACTAAAAACCCGCAAGGAACTGGAATTTCTAATGAACTTTTCCTTTAGCTATAAAGAAAATGTTATAAAAAATATAATTCTATATAACTTTCATCATAAAATCTTATATATATATATATATATATATATTATATATATATATATATATTTATATATATAATTTATTATGATATATATATAGTATATATATATATATATATATATATATATATATATATTATTTATATAGTATATATATAATTATATATATATATTGGATAAGGTTATTCATTAATTGATTACAGGTTTGTCATAATAATAACTCACAAAATTGTTTTTAAATGCAATCATTCGTAAAAGATTTTTATTATTATAATGTTTACAGTAAATCTTTTAATAGAGTGTAACAATATGCCACAAAAAAATTAAAACTATGTAGTATGTACACAGATAAAAACATTAAATCACGCCACTTCATAAACAAATGGAAAATCATCACCGGAAGAGAATTCTAGAATCAATAATTTGGATGGTAAACAGGGAGAATTTATAGTTATTCTTAGAACACTGGACACCCCCAAAATGGCGAAGATCGAGACCGTGAAAACAAGTGAAGTCTTGAGGAAATTTCTTCAGCCCAAAAATTTTTGCCATAATCAATGGACGCCCAAATCAAAGAGCAATTCTTAAGAAAAATAATAATGTTTATTGCAATGAGTAAAAGCCATTCACAACACTAAAGAGCAGGGACTCATAGAACTGGTTGCCCATCTTCAACCAAAATATACGTAACAATTCAAAGGGAATATTTTTGGTAGAGAGATGATATTACCAACTTCATCACAGTAATTGAGACTCAGAGTATTGAGAAGTTATCTAAGGCAAATCAGATAATCATTTACTACAGATATATGGAATCAGCTAAATATTCAAAACGAGTCATTTATTTCTTTTAACTACTCCTGGCTTAAGAGCCAGTTTTGAAAAAATTGGACAATGTATCCAATTGAAATATATATATATATATATATATATTATATATTATCAATATATGTATATATTATAGTATATATAGATCATGATATATATATATATATTAATTAATATAGTATTAATATTTATTTTAAATTGAAATTTGATAGTATCTTATTATCCAATATTTTGAAAAATATTTGAGTAAACTTTATTTCATAAATTGTAGGTATGTAATACACTGTGTATGAATACTACACAAGGCTCATTATATTTTTGTTAAAAAATGGGAATAGGTTATGTAAAATAAATTCCTTCCAGCAAATTTTCTGTTCTTAATTTTGTTTATCAGAACTTTTCCAAGGTTCTGGTAATTTCCGGTTCCGGCCGGAAATTTTTCAAAATTCCGGCCGGAACCGGAACCGGAAAAATGTCAAATTCCGGCGGGAATTCCGGTACAACCTCTAATATATATATAATATATATATATATACAATATAATATATATATAATATTAATACTTTAGTATATATTATTATATATATATATATACTATATATATTATATATATATATAATATTATAGGTAAGGTTTTATGTCTGACTATATATGTATAATTTACCACGAGTGCCGTATAAATGCTGCCCCTTCGCCAGAGAATTTGAGGATTGTTTCAGGACACTTTACATTCATCTCTTTTTAATTTCAAACTTTTTTTCTCATCCTGGGGCATACTTTTCCCGGCATATGCCTCAGCTCTCCTAACAAAAATTCAGGGGACAATAAAGTGTAAATAATCCCGGGGCCTGGTATCGATATGCCTATACGCTTCCTCACTCACACACAATGATTTGTCCAGAATATAGCACTCTACCCACAATAACCAAATAGTCCAAAAACAACAAACAACACATAACAAATATATTTTAGTATAAAAAAATGGTTTACAAAAAAAAACAAGAAATAGAAATCTTTCTAAAACAACATAACATATACATAGGAGAATTGAAGAGGCACACCTACCTGAAAAAGATACCCAGATCCCAAATTTTACCATACTGTACACCACATATCCCCAAAAAAACATCCATGTACACTTTTAATATTTATACACAACTCACTCCCATACACAAACACTACTACTACACTCAAAACAACACCACCACCACCAAAGTCCATTCTTTCACCACAATGATCAACAAAAAGCTACACAGCATAATAAACTTATACATTCCTCATCAGACCTCACCACATTGCCCCAACAACTATACACCAAATGTTAAACCTCATAATGGGAGGAGATTTCAGCATCCATAACCCAACATTGTACAAAGACCAAAACGCAGACCATAGAGGAACCCATATAATATCAAATTTAGATCACCTAAACATCCTCAACAATAAAAATTTCCACACCAGAATTCCACCACAAACTAACCAATCAAACAGACCTAACATTATACTCTCCAAACCTCTATACAAAACTTCAATGGCAAACACAAACTGAACTAAATTCCAATCACCTCCCCATAATCATAAAATACCAAAATACTAAGAAAACTAACTACCCCTTTAGAGAAACATATACAAACTACAAAAAAAGCAGACTGGACAAAATTTTTAGAACATAACATACAACCAATAAATACCACTAACACCACAACACAAAATATAGCTATCCAAAATTTCACATCAACAATTCAAAATGCTGGAAACCAAAAAATTCCCCATGGATACCTTTAAAAATATAGACTGAGCCTAACACCTGAAATCTCAAATCTAATTAAACAATGCAACTTTCTTAAAAGAATGGTAGAACACACATCAATAATTTAAATACTCAAATCACTAACCTAACCAAAACTCTCACCTCAAACAACTTTCAAGCATTCCTAATAAAATTCTACATAACACAAATAACAACAATGTGGAAGACTAAAAATACTGAAGAGTGCAAAAATAAAACACCAAACCCCTACACATGAATCCATCACAAATCCAAGCTCTGAACACCCACAAACAACAAAACAACACACAAACATCTTAGCTACATATTTTGCAAAACAAAGAATAAACCCGACTCACCCACAAAATAGGAAAATAGTTAAATCCCTTAAGAAAATAAAAAGTAACCATGACCAAACAATAGAAATAACAACAACTGACGTGAAAAACATCATAAAAACCTTTGAAAACTCATCAGCAACTGGACCTGACATCTCAAACATACACCTCAAACACTTGGGAAATACTGCACTGACCCATTTAGCCTACATATACAACAATTCCATTAAATTTAACTTTATTCCTTTCATCTGGAAAAGAGCAATTATCATCCCAAAGCCAAAACCAGTTAAAGATCCCTCATATCCTTCTTCCTACCTCACTATCTGGTAGTGATTGGCTTGGGATGATAATTGGCTGGCCTCTCCCTGATGAAAAAGAGGGCAATTATCATAAAACAACCAAATTGAATCAAGGGACAGCTGGGTTAGAAGATCTACTCTGTTCTAATCAGAGATTTCCTTCTGGTCCACGCTAATCCTCAACTTTTCTCACTCTCACACAGTGTTATCTCATTCTGGCATAGTGTGTCAAACTACTTGAGTATTAAGAGACTGTTCAAGGACCGTCAATTCCTATTTGAATTAATGATCTAGAGAACCACACATGACGCTCAAAATTTACACAAAGATATTCAGAACAGTGGCTTCCATACAAAACCATTCCGGCCACTGATATTTAGTCTCCACTGTCTCCAAACAGAATAATCTACAGTGCTCAGGTTTAGTTAATAATCGTTCTTTAAAATTCTCTTGTGTGCTCCTCACCATGGTCTACCATCAATATACATTTTATCTTTATATTCTATAATAAAGGATTAACATATAGCTTTAATTTGACATAGTTCCTCAGCACATCTCAACTACATCCACAATAAGTGATGAAATGCAATGGAAGTATGCTCAATTTAAAACTTTTGGATAGAATTTATTTTGGATAGCAAACCCATATCATTACCTAAGGAGCGAGAAATCGATTGCTTGAGGTGCTTAATTTTTTCATATTGGGAGTAACCAAAAATGTTTTGCGAGTGAGATATGTAACGAGCATTATATAGGGAGAACGCTATTGATGCCAACTAAGAGTTACAGATCGAATGTCAGGGCTTATGTGTCTCTTTTACTTTGTTTTTCGGTGTTTTCATTTCAGCATCATGTCCACTTAGGCTATATATTATAACAAAGTCCTCATCCACAAAACACATATTCTTTTAATTCCTAAGAAGGGTACGTCGATAAAATCAAAGGTCCCAAAACTTAAAATTTTTGGGGGAAAGGAAAAATACTTTGCAGCAATAAAGTTTAGTTATTTTTATGTATATACAAAAAGCTGTTTGTTTAGGTTTTTACCTGCCATTGCAATAAGCATACATTTGAGCATAATTATATGAAGCTCTACATTCAAGATTTTTCTGTTTATCGGTTGTTTGTTTTTCTTCGTTTTTTTTGCACCAATTTAATGTTCGTTTGGATATTTTAAGTCAAAATGAAACTGCGTATTTTAACATATCTAAATAGTTATAAAGGATCAAAATGTTTCTGGAATCAGATTAATTAATATTAATTATCAACTATTTAATGCCACTTGCAAGGAAATTTGGTGGTTTTTTGTTTTCTTTTGGAGTGTAATATTTTGGACTATTGTATCAATGGGTGGAAATGCTCTCCTTGTAGTTTGGTGTTCAAATTTTTATGGTTTTTTCCATTTTTATTTTTAATATTCTGAATTTTGATATTCTATAGGTACTTTTGATTTATTGTGGCTTCATTTAAATGTATTTCCTTAACTTCTGGTGGTTTTTGAGTGCGTTTCAGTAAGCATTTTTTAATGCTCATAATGAATTTAAGCATAGAATTTTAGATATAGGATGCTTACGATGCATAAATAATGTCTCGTGTTTGATGTCTTGTTTCTATATAAGGAAATAATAAAAGGTAGTCAAATGGCCCGTGCACTTGAAATCTTATTTATATCTTTTGGTTTGGATGTAATGTTGCAACAACAATTATTTAATTTGCTCTATTTAAAACAAATCAATGATCGGAAACTCGGTTACAAGAACGAATGTCAAGCCTAAGTTTATTGTCGTTAGAGACAAGCTAAGCTTAAGAGTTCCTGTTTATTGAACCCTGCTTTTCCTTCATCACTGTCATTGGTGCGCTAACTTACACGATTATATTCGGAATTGTCGACAGAGATGATCAGACTTGAGGTGAGTCATTTAGATCAAATGAGTTAATGATGGCTGTTATTCAACGCCTGATTGAGGCCCTATGTTGGATGATGAGCTTTTGAGGACTGTAGTCAGTTGCACTACAAGTAGTTGTGAGATGGAGGTTCTTGGGATGGTGATGGACGTGAGTAGATTAGTGAGTCATAAATGTTGAGTGTTATAGCCAAAGCCAAATATATTTATAATTTATCATATTCCTTCAGGATCCTCTTTCATTCAGCTCTGGTGGATATTGTGTATGAGTAGATTTTAATTTTCAATATTTTTATTATTGTCATTTGCCATCCTTGGAGTCATCGGGTTATGAGTTTTGTTCTACTCTCAGGTCTAATTCTGATTATAGGAATATAATTTATTTTATTTACATTTATATTTTATGGGTTATAAGAGGTAAAATTTTTATAAAGTGCTGGAAATTATATGCTTACAAATGTATAGATATTTTCATAGTTATAAATTTAGGTATTGCTAGAAAAGCCTACAATACGAGGATGCAGTCTGCAGGCTACATTATTTTACTGTTGAAGTTTGCTATACTTGAGGGAGCATTTTGATACAAATCATAAGGAGAATTGAAAGCAATACACCTATACTCTAGATTTAATTATGTGGTAATTATCAAGTCATCTTTATTGATTTGAAAAAATTGAAAATTTTTACTCAAAAAGAGATCAAAATATAGAGTTAGCCTTCCTTTTTAGATATTATTCAAAGATGATTACAAGATTATATTGGAAGAAAAGTAACTAGGGAATAACAATAGTCTGAGGTGAAAGAACAGTCTTTAATTTGTGCTGTGGTACAAAATAGACACTGATGTAGTAATTGATAATAAAAACGAGTTTTTTACTATTGCTCCCGAGATGCTCCTAGACTACCACACCGCAGAACTCTATATGAGAACAGTCATAAAGTATTATCCAGTATACCCAACTGTGGGTAAAGAGGTGTATGGACTTGCTGGTAGTATCCGCATCATTTTCAGCTATCACATGGCCGCAATACCTCACCGCAAGATTGTTTGTTTATTTGCTAGAGTGTATGAGCGGATTAGTATAGTTCCATAGCAATGATATTTGTATGTATATGAGAAGAGACGTGTTGTGCACTACTGTATAAATAGTATTATATTATTTTGTTGATTTAGTATTATTTAATAAGTGGTATATACATAGGATTGATTTTTATATTATTTAGGGGGGATTTGGTGATGACAATTATAATAATTAATTTGGCCTGAAACAATAGTACTTTATTCAGTTAGAGTGTCTACTTATATATATATAATTATCCAATTGTAATTATATTATATATAATAGTAATTTTATTCTTTTAAAATTTTATATAATTTTAATGGATCGTATATATTATATATATATAATTTTATATATTCTTATATTGTTTTAATATTTAATATTTATATTATATATATATTGTATTAATAATATATTTGTTTAATAATATAATATATTTGTGATTACATATATTAATATTAATATTTATTATTAGTATTTAATGTGTATTATTTATATATATTAGTAATTATAATATGATATATATTTATTATGCTTCGGTATAATATATTTAGGTAAATAGCCTATATAATATAATTGGAGATATTATTATTATTTAGTATATGGTAGTAGTAATGATATATAAGGTTGATACTAATCTATTATATATTACGGTTATATATATATATATATATATATATATAAATATATATTTAGACATTTTGAACATACCTAACTTTAGAATAACATGTAAGGTACATGTTATGATAATAGTGTAATATAAAAATATATATATATATAGAGCAATATATATATATCGATAAATATTAATATACTCACCTAGAGCTACTTATAGTGATTTTTAATATTACAATTGTCCTTAGATATTTATTTTGTATATAAGTGAAGATAGCTAGTAAATAAGCTTTACTGCGGAAGTATTAGCCCCAGGTATGAAGAAAATTGGAAATAAAGAGATTGAATGATGCCGTTTTGGTGGCATCTAATAAGTTGGTGGAAAGTTAAGGTATACTAGTGAATAGGGTACATAGTACATTGTACATATACGTACATACTTATATATATATATAGTAGTAAGTAACCAGAATGCACGATGGGTATGATGAATATTGAGGAGATAGATATATATTTATATTATAATATTTAATATATAATAGTATATATATATATATATATATTATAATATATATATATTTAATATAATAATAATTATATATTATATAATATATATATATATATATATTATATTATATATTATATATATTATATATATAGTACGGTATAATATATATTATTACAGTTATATATTAAAATAAAGGGACTTTTTCAAGGATCACAGAAACAGTCATGCTGGAGATAGATAATAGGTTTTTCAAACTCTGCAAACGATGACGCACTGTGCAAAGAAAATTTTTCTAAATCCTAATACAAAACAAAATTTCTTGAATCACGTGTTTCACAGACGGTTAAAATTAATTTAGGTGGCCTATGTGATGAAATGCTGCTAAACGCAGAAATATCACCAGCCAATAAAAAGAAAAAAGATCACAGAAAACATAGACGCGCAATTACCATCTATTAGCCATATCAATTGCCGAATCCATAAACGTTTTTTTGGCTTTTAGCACAAATCTAGCAGCGATGTGTTCAGAGGTGTCAAAAGACACTATTACTGTTTGAAGAAATCAAAAGGAGAAAAATCTTCAAATCAGATAAAGATCCAGTGGTTTTGTGGCGTGATAATTGTTAAGTTTTCCGCATCTTTCAGACATCGCCAGGGAAATAATTAGCAAGCCCTTTAACAATTGTGGCTAGTGAGCGTCTTTCAGTGGTGCAGCTCTCATTTACGACGAAAAGAGAAGCAATCTCTCCCCTGGAAAGGGCTTCAGAAGCTTTTTGTTATTGAAACTAATTTTGGAATTATTAATTTCAAGGCTTAAATATATTATATATATACACTTTCTTCCAAAAATGGGTGGAGGCTTGGGAAAGAGGTTGGGGGGGGTGAAAAAGAGTTGGGTCCAAGCATCCTGCACTCTGGTAATACGGGTATATTATATTATATATATAAATATTATATAATATATATATATATATATTATATATTATTATATTATATAATTTTATATTAAATATATATATATATATATATATATATATATATATATATATATATATATATATTATTAATATAATATATATATAGTATAATATATTAATATATATTATACCGGTATATATATATTATAATATATATAATATAGATATATATATATATATATATATATAAATATATATATATATATATTATAAATATTATTTATATATATTATATAGTATATATATATATATGTATATTTATATATATATATATTAAATATATATATATATTAGATATATATGTGTGTGTGTTTGAAGTACCTGTGGCTAGAACTCTAAAAACTTAACTATCCGCAATTTGCGGATATTGATTTTTACTCTCTGCATCCACGGATAGTGAAAAATCACTATCCGCTACACCTCTAAACCCAACAATACATCAACCAAATTTAAACATGGCTGACCAATAATAGAATGTTTGCATCACCTAATAAATAATCTATCACTCTAATCAGAACAGACCTCGAACTTGGCAAAACCAATCCTCAAATCTTCATAAACAACATCTCTATCCCATTAAACAAAACAACCAAAATCTTAGAGTAGTGCTGGATACGCATTTGACTTCACAAAACACAGAAAACATAACATCAGCAAGCAGGAAACTAAACATACTAAGAACCATAGCCGGCACTGACATCAATAATAATAAACAGATATCCACCACCAATACATCTGCCCAACACTAAACTATGCCTCACCAATGTGGCGTCCATTATTGACCAAGGGTGTCATAAGAAAACTACAACAGCTCAAAACACACCACTCAGAATTGTAAGAGAATGCACATGTACCACATCCCAACAACATCTACATGAAGAAACAAAAATACTACCCATAGACAAGCACTTAAAAATGATAGGCACTCAGTTCAAAACTAAAGCACAAACAAAACAACGCCCACACTACACTGCACTTTCCGACCCCATTAATCACAGGTTGAAACAACCACCATCCTCTCCGGCACTATTATACAAACAAATTCTTAGTAACATTCAACCCCTACAAAACAACATTTCATGCACTAAACAAATACACACACATACCTAACCGAAAATTATTTAAGAAACCAACAACCAAACAAAATATTAGATATTCATTCTTCAGAAATAGCACCGGAATTCAACTCTCTTCCAATAACCATTCAGTCATCTTTGGCTAAACTAAGATGCAGCCACCACCCAAACTTGCAAAAGCATCTGCAGAAGATGCAACCAGGCCCCGGAAACTGTGTCACACTGCTCTCAAGGCTATGCTACTGACCCATCTGTTTTAGCACAATATCAAAATCTAGTACTAGACAAAGATTTCAATGGTTAACACCCTGCTTAGTTTAACACCCATAGACATGTAACAAGAGGTGATGCACTAATAGAAAACTTGCATGCACTCTATCCTGAGCAACAAAAATCAGCCCACAAGATGCCCATTGCACTATAGCCAAAACCCTACATCCCCTTTTATCACATTCTGCTCCCCCCCCCCAAATACAAGTTAACATATCTATCAATCCTTCCACACTCTATCCTCAGACCATATTTTAATACGCACACAGTCCAACAAAATCTCCCAGCACATACATCCCTTAAAAAAACCTATATTATAAAAAAAATAAGCAAACCAGCACAAATTCATTAACTCTAAAGAACAAAGCTCCCAAATTTTCTATGATAAACTTCACTTCCCTCACCAAAACAATAGAACAATTAATTAAAATTATATTAAAAAAATGAAAAAAAATTCAGCTCCCATGGCCTTCTGACGGATCTCTGGGTCCAGCCTGTTGTAATGACACAATATTTTGAGATTCGCTGTTTTCTCATACAAAGGGAGAGGGGGCTACCAAGTATATATATATATATATATATATATATATATATATATATATATATATATATATATATATATATATATATATATATATATATATATATATATATATATATATATATATATATTAGTAATCATTAATAAATATTGAGAAGTAATAACTCAAGATGTCTATTGGAAGTGGAAGAGAAAAAAAAAAGGTTTGGAATGGCAGTTAGTCAGTGAGGTTGAAGGAGAGATAAGCAAAGCTATTATCTTCTATTCAATACCATTTAAAGATACATTCATTTGTAGTAAAATTTAAAAATTATTTTTTTCTTTCAAATTTATTTCAAATACTTAAAAGGTATATCAGTGCAAATCTTGGATAAAAAGCAACTAGACTCGCTACTAATAAAGCATAATATAGCTATTATTTTTATTATTATTATTATTGCATATTAATAATTTTTAAAAAAAATATCTTAAATTATTGAAAATAACAGCCTAAAACTTTAAAAAAAATAAATGAATAAAAATCTACTTGCTGAAGTTTTTTTTTAAACTGGTTTTTGTTTTAAATGGGGTTAGATTTTTTAACGCCAATGTTCTAATGATGTGGTATCACAATCTCTGGATTGTGAATCTAACACTTTTGATCAGGATTTAAGAAACCTTAATTTGTAATATCAAATTTCTCACTTCTGAAAACATTATATTTATTTTGCTTTAATATTTATATTGCATTTAATATTTATTTTTGTATTTAATAATAATAATAGTCATCATCATGTGCCCCATGATTCCCCATAACTGGGGTGGCATGTGCCAAGCAAAAAAAAAAAAGGGAGTGAAACCAAATAGTCAAGTTGAAGACCATGAAAAAAAGACCTTAAGTGGGAGACTGTCACAGTCAAAACCCATCCTGAAGTTTCACAACACTGTGATAGTCACCCACTGTTGTGTCTCTTCAATGTCAGGGTTCATCCCCTGGGCTTGGCCAGACCCCACAACCCCCCCCTCACAAAACCACGCCATTTGCTCCTCCTGACCCAATCCACCTTTTCTTTGGTCTCATAGACAGTTTATTTCCAACACACTTACCTCTATACACCCATTTAAGCAACCAACTATCATCCATCCTTTGCATATGACGAAACCATCTTAAAACACACTTATTCTTTCATTCACGCCTTTCTCCACACCACACAACTCTGTAATACGCTCATTCCTCATTTTATCAATTCTTTCCACAGCTAACACGTCTCTAGGATTTTCCATTTGAAAAGACTGCACCTTTGTTCTATATCTCTTATTCCACACTATAGTTTCACTACTATACATTACACCTGTAACAACATATCCTCATGCAGAATCCTCGTGCACTCAAGACTTAGTCCTTTTACATTCACCAAAGATTTATTTGCACCTTCCTACCAATTACCAATTTTCTACTATGCATTATCCATTCCCTTTTCATTCAACATATATAGCCAAAATATTTAAACTTAGATACTTGTTCCAGTTACTCACCATCCAACATGATTTCACACTGCAGTCTCTCCTCAACCACCACCTTCACCTCACTTATATCTGTATTTACTTTCAAACTGATCTTACACACCCTGTCAAACCCCTCTACCAATCCTCTCAAACTGTTTTCAGATTCACCACATAAAACCAAAAATCATCTGCGAACAATAAACAGGACACCCTCCACTCTTTCATTCAGCATCAGTCTAACCCCTACATTTAATTCTTTTATTACCCTATCTATATACAAATTAATAGCCACAGAGACATATCACATCCCTGCCTCACTCCACTATTAATGTTAAACCAATCACTCCACTTCATTTATTCTTCAATCACTCCACTTTATTCTTCAATCACCATTTATTTTTCAATCACTCCACCCAATTTATTCTTCAATCACTCCACCCCATTTATTCTTTAATCACTTCAATCCATTTATTCTTCACTATCAACATACATACTTTTGATTCTATTGAGAAGCCTACTTCCAGCGCCATATATCATTAACACCTGCCACAGAGCTTCCCTATTAATCCTGTCATACACCTGTTGCAAATCCATAAATCCTAAATACTTCCCTATTAATCCTGTCATACACCTGTTGCAAGTCCATAAATCCTAAATACTTCCCTATTAATCCTGTCATACACCTGTTGCAAGTCCATAAATCCTAAATACTTCCCTATTAATCCTGTCATACACCTATTGCAAGTCCATAAATCCTAAATACTTCCCTATTAATCCTGTCATACACCTGTTGCAAGTCCATAAATCCTAAATACTTCCCTCATTAATCCTGTCATACACCTGTTGTAAGTCCATAAATCCTAAATACTTCCCTTATTAATCCTGTCATACACCTGTTGCAAGTCCATAAATCCTAAATACTTCCCCTATTAATCCTGTCATACACCTGTTGCAAGTCCATAAATCCTAAATACTTCCCTATTAATCTTGTCATACACCTGTTGCAAGTCCATAAATCCTAAATACTTCCCTATTAATCCTGTCATACACCTGTTGCAAGTCCATAAATCCTAAATACTTCCCTATTAATCCTGTCATACACCTGTTGCAAGTCCATAAATCCTAAATACTTCCCTATTAATCTTGTCATACACCTGTTGCAAGTCCATAAATCCTAAATACTTCCCTATTAATCCTGTCATACACCTGTTGCAAGTCCTTAAATCCTAAATACAGTTTGTTATTCTCTTTTATTTTCTCACTCATTTCCTATAATGTAAAATTTTGATCTACATATCCTATACCACTTCTAAATGCATCTTGTTCTTCAACAATTAGACCTTCAGTCATCCGATGCACTCTTTCAACCAAAATACCAGCATATATCTTCCCTGCATCACTCAATATACTAATTCAACTATAGTTTCTATAGTTCCTCTTATCACCCTTACTCTTATACAAGGATACTATCACTGCTCTCCCCCATTCCTTTGGAACTACACCCTCCAAAAAATGATTTGTTTCACAACTTCCATATCTGGTCAATCCCAGTCTCGCCTCCATTTTTGCTCATTTCACCAGTAATTCCATCTATACCTGATGATTTACCATTCTTCAACTTTCTCACTCTACTTATTACCTCCTTTCTACTAATTCCAAAATACCTATTTCTTCTTACACCATTAAATCCACTCACATTTACAATCATCTCTTCATCACCACTGTGCAGATTTTTGGAGTGTTCCCTCCACACTCCTCACGTTCATCTCATCAGTTATGAAAGCTCCTCTCTTTTCATTATTCTATGAAAACTTACCTAACTCTCTTCTTAACCTTTCACACTTCCTTCCAGAGCAGCATCTTATTCCCTTGTAAGTCTCCATGTATCCTTCCAAACTGTTCATTTAAATACTTTTTTTCCCCCTATACATGCAACTTTTCCCCTTCCTCTTTTCCCCCTATATATTTCCATACACCTTTCTTTTGAAACCTCATAATTGACTTTTACCATAACTACACCTGGTTATTACTTTTTACTTTACTATTCACACTCTTACTTCCTATTCACCCACATACTTTTCTTGCACTGCTAACAAACACTTCCTTCATTTGCGTCCAAATTTGTTCAGATTCGTCTTGTTCACATTTAACTGACTAATTTGCAAATGCTCTCACATATTTTCCCTTATAACCCTATTCTTTTAACTTCACTAATATAATTCACTAACCTAATTTTATCCCCAACCCCTAAATGTATTGCTTACACATATACCTCTCTCCTCACAGAAATCAATCACCTTTCTGCCATTCTCATTTTCTCCTGCAACCCCAAAAGTTCTCTTCTACCATCACTTATCTAACCATTCAAGTCTCCTAACACAATTCACCCTGTCCAAAACATCATTCATTTGTCCCAGAAATCCTCACTCTTTTCAACATCACCCCAGATGGACCATATGCTACAACCACATATATTATACCTTAACCTTCTTCTCAAACTTGAATTTAATCATTAGCATTGTAGTACTCACACAGACAAAATCCACCATAGACTTCTGAAATTAGTAACTATTGTTGTTATATCTAAGAATCACAACTCTTCATCACTCAAGCATAATAATAATAATAATAATAATAATAATAATAATAATAATAATAATAATAATAATAATAATAATAATAATAATAATAATAATAATGCAATTTATTTTTATTTTTGCTTTATGATGCTGATAAAAATGAGAAATTATACCAATTAAGGAATTTAAAAATTGTCTCAAATTGATTGTTTTCTGAATACTTCGTTTAGTATTCTGCCTTGCAAGACCTGTCATAAAAATAAGGCTCCTACCATTCTGTATTTCCTAGACATTTCCCTCCCTCTATGTGGATTCCTTCTGATCATTCTGGTTTGATTTTCTTGTAGGGGTTCGCCTGTCAGCACTGACTTGTTGAGGTTGTTGTTGTGGTGGTGTATTGAGGTCAATCTTAATTATCCCGTTAGTTTAATTTTATTTAGCTATTTTTGTTTATATGTGATAGGTTGTAAAAGGATGCTTAGGAGCTTCCTAGGGGTTTGCCCAGTCCATTTGTCGTCTTTGTGAGCCGTAGCAACCTTGTTACATGCTCTTCCTTGAGACTGATTTTATGTCAGTAGTTCTTCTACTATACTTCTTGTAGTTCTCTTTGCTTTTCTGTACACTTTCTTTGTAGTTTCTTGTAGTTTTTCTGTTTCTTATTAATTTTATTTACTCATATTACTGATGTTCTTTTTACTTCTACTTTCAGCAAGTACTTTACTAATTTTAATGTAATATCACTTAACATTTAACACTTTAGTTACCAACAATTTTTATTTGGTCATAGCTGGAAGAAGTGACTCTTAATCGTAATCTTTATTCTAAGATTGTCCTTACAATATCTAGATGTTATGTTCTTCGTCTGCCTTATCTTTTCTTGTATCTTCCTTTAAGTATTAAGGTACTCACAATTGATGGCCCTATATTTTTCTTCAATGGTATTGTCAAGACTGGTATTGCCATCACCTTTATCATAGATCACTAACAGTCATGACCATTTTGGATTTTTCAATCGCAACAGGATATCACGAGAAGTTATAGTTTTACAAGATAAAAATTATATTCTATTGTATCTGTATTTTATATTTATATCTATAAGGCAAAATTTATCCATTTTATATAATTGCATCTTTAAAGCAAAGTTTGTTTAATTGATTATAATTAACTTATTTACTTATTATACTGTAATTGATTAATGAATTTACATAAATTTATATCTTTGAACCCAGCCTACTGATTAAATTTTCATTGTTATAAACATTATATAATTATCCTAGTGTTGTACTATATATATAAATAAATAATTATTAAATGTTACTAATTTATAATTTTTAAGGCAATCGCTAAGATAGAAGGTGACAGAAGCCTGTTACTTGCACCTATATCCTTTTCTCTTTTTTTTTGCTTTTTTAGTATTTGCAATCCAGTCCAGACACACTCCTAACTGAAATCCATCTTTTTTACTGGTTTAGAATCTATTTTTAGTCTTGAAACTAGAATGCTTTTCTTAATTGATCTTTAATACACCTTTACTTTATTATATAATAGTGATGCACATAATATCTGACTTCAACTAGGCTAGAGATTGTCATTTTGCAAGTCATTGGCTCTGGCCTTAGCGCTTTTCAGTTTTTGTTTCTTCTGTCATAGTATATTTAAAGTTTACAGAAAATATTTGTCTGAAATTTATCTGTTAAACAGATCTTATAGCATACATTATATAAATTCCAACTGCCTACTATTCAGCTGCCTTAAATTATTGTATTTGTATAATATCTTCAAACTGTTTTACTAATTTTTTTTATTATAGAGTAATTTCAACATATTACTTTTTTTAAATTTGCCTGTAATGTCTTAAGGAAAAACATTTTACTTTTATTATAGTATTAAAAGTTTCATTACCTATAAAAATACAAATATAGGTTTACTCAGTTTCTAAATTTAATAAGTGAATATTAATAGAAAATTCTCCATTAGGGAAGAGGTTCATCAGGCAGGAGATTTCAACCCGCATCTCCATGGTGCATCATTTATTTTAGTTGTATCCTCTCCCAGTAAACTTATATAAACCTTTTGATCATTTTCAGATCTTTCCTGACAGTGGAACGAATTTTGCTTCACCATATAGCATTAAAATTGAAGAATTAGATGAAACAGTATCACTAAAGTCTGAGTTGAGAGAAATAAAGAAGGAATCCATGTCAGATGAAGACCAGGTCAACAGTGATGTCTTAAAACCTGAAATGATTGGGAAGAAGTCAAACTCTCAACATGTAAAGGTATTTTAATTCATTTCTCTTATTACTTTTTACTCAAGTTAGAAACAGGTGAATAAGAGTGCAGAAACATTACTTTTCTTTATTATTATTATTATTAGTAGTAGTAGTAGTAGTAGTAGTTAGTAAAAAAACCCAGAAAGAACCCTATCCAAGAAAGAGCAAAAAAGTCTTAATTAATAAATACCTTATAATAATACAAAATATGGCTTAAAAGGATCAATCTTTTGTACCTTATTTTTTTTTTCTTTTTTACTTCTTTTTACACCACCGCTCACGAGCAGAGCCCTATTCAAGGAGGGGTATACTCACTTTTACGCCTGAGTAGAACGAAGCTAGACCTAAGGAGAGAATAACTCACATTCTCCCACCTGAACAGTTACGAACCTGGGTCTCTCGCTTTGTTGCAACATTGCTCTTACACTCAGTTACCAGAGGCTAAATATATATATATATATATATATATATATATATATATATATATATATATATATATATATATATATATATATATATATATATATTATAAATATATATTTTTATATATATATATATATATATATATAAATTATATATATATATATATATATATATATATATATATATATATATATATATATATATATATATATATATATATATAAAGATATATAGATATATATATATATATATATATATATATATATATATATATATATATATATAGTTTGAAGATAGAATGTTTATATATATATATATATATACATGCGAAAGATAGATATATATATATATATATATATATATATATATATATATATATATATATATATATATATATATATATATATATATTAGTGATGGGACGATTATAAAATTTCTGACGATGACGATGACGATTTCTTTCAATCTTTCTTCATTATATATATCTTTTCTCTCTCTCTCTCTCTCTCTCTCTCTCTCTCTCTCTCTCTCTCTCTCTCTCTCTCTCTCTCTCTCTCTCTCTCTCTCTCTCTCTCTCTCTCTCTCTCTCTCTCTCTCTCTCTCTCTCTCTCTCTCTCTCTCAAAAATCTCTCTCTC
>JABUQX010125470.1:0-28221 GCA_015478945.1 Trachelipus rathkii
CTGTGCCTGCTTTTACTTCGGATAAAGGTAACTGAAATCAGGAAAACAAATTCCAGGACAGGTTGGATCCCAGAACAGAGTTGAATTTCAGAAACTAAAATGGGCCCCAGAACAGAACCTGTATAAATGAAAAATAGGCAAGTATTGTTAATTGTGCTCCATAACTGATAACAACTAAACTTTATACTGAAACGTGGATTTACTCTTACCCTTGGAGATTCAGAGAAGAACCTCTCCGAGAGGGTTTGTTTGAAGAAGAGTCCGAAACGAGAGTCTTGAAAAATGAGACAGATGACTCTGCTCTGTAACTGGTAACTGATAAAATAAAAATGGGTAAGAAGCCACGACAACACAATGGAGCATTCAAACATATCTAGAACAATAAGAAACTGTAAACAAAGTCAACATAAATTATTAGCCTTACTTGTCCTAGATATGATTTCCGTATGTCTGCTAAGGAAAAAGATGGCACTCAAGGTTGGTGTGGGAAAACAAAAAAACATCCACACAATACAAAATAATATATTCTGTGAAATGCCAACTCTACTATTTTATAAGCCTAAAAACAATAATTAATAAATATGGGAAAGAAACATTTTATTCATTAGTTATGATAATAAGGAGTACGAAATACAAAAATGAAATAATACACCCAAATATTAGTGATGTATTGATGTAACTTGGGTGAAGTTGGAGCCACTGTGACAGCGACCCCAACATCCCCCCACACTAAAATTACGCCCCCACTCAAATTCCTTATAATCATAACTGATTGTAGCTGAAGATCTGTAAGTAAGTGGTAGACGGCGAAAAGGATTGAGAACTGAATAACTGAAAGATGAATCTGAATCTGATATTTACATCCCTATCACACACACAAACTGGAAACTAAAGATAACAAAAGAAAACTGAAAACCGAAAACCGTAATATTGACAAAGCAATATAAATATTTACAAATGTACACTGAAAACTGTTGTCTGTTTAATGATGAGAAGGAAGAAAAGGCGCCCTACGAGACTGAAGCAAGAGTTCCTCTTCTTCGATAAATTTCTTTATCGAGTTTAAAAATAAGGATCGTCTACAATCTGATAAGGAACCATAATCATACCTCTCCAACATCATCCGCATTTCCACTCGGATTTGATCATGTTGTTGCTGGTCGGAACCACCCAGCTGAGGACGGTATGAGAATGGTGTAGACGTTGTAGAGGTAACAGACGGGTAGTCAGACGGATGACTCGATGTTGATGGGTACTCCGACTGTGGAGTTGTGCAGGCTGAAGCGGAGTGAGGCCACGAAGGTACAAAAGATGAGGGAGGCAATCCAGTGAAAGGAGCCGCACCCAACCGCCTCTCGATATTCGTCAAAGTTCGAGAAGTCGACGGTCGAGGTGGGTCGATTGCCGATTGGATGATCTGTTCCCTTTCCTCGCTTCTAGTTAGAGTAGTTGGTCGACGGCTGATTCGTGAGTGAACATCACGGCGCTCAGAAGGCCGTGGACGAGAAAGAGCATGAGAAGTAAAGAAGCTCTTGTACTTCCGTAGGAATTGTTCCAGGAACAAACGATTAGCATGTAACCCATCATAGAGCATCGGAGTCTGAAGGTACAACTGTTTTTTCTTAATATATCTGATATGAGGGGTGTTTTTATACTCCGGAGTGTTTCGTTTTGTTCCATAATAATAATTAAAAACCTCACTACCGCGAAGAGTGGTCTTATCAGTCCACTTATATCGAAAATATGCCAAATCTTCAAACCGGATGAAGGCTCGGATAGAATGTTCTCTCATTAGTCGAGGGGACATGGAGTCATCATCTTTGAGGTGATCGGCGAAAGCTGGACCCCATGCTTTCGTGATCCGCTTTTGGTTAAAGACGTACATGTCTTTAACCGAAGGAATCATGAGGTAAACTTTGACCCTCGGATTCTTCTTTTTGGCATATTTCGTAATTTGATCCATGAGGCTAGGTACACCCTCGACTGTAAAGTTGACCACGGGCTCAAAAACTGTTGTTGACTTGTCTCCATTCGAGATGGATTTTTTCTGCCAGGCCAAGGGTGTAAGTGCCCATATCAGGATGAAGTCTACGTCGGTTCTCATGAGGGTTTCGATACGGGACGGACAATCATGGATGGTCCGACCCGAACTGTAATCCACCCTGACATGAATGCTGAATTCATCTCTAAGCAGCTTTCTCTCATGGCGGAGCAATTCCAGCTCGCTGGCACCAACTGCCAAAAGAGTCTTCATACTGCAAAGAGAAATACAGGGGCTCTATTATTTGCATCCGTGTGATTGTTACATAAATAATAGAGTTAATCTTGTTCCATTTTACAAATTTAATATTTACAAGTCAGTAATATGAAGTCATAAATTATTTTATTTAATTTACGTAATTAACTTATTTTATATACATTCTGATATTAATTTAATTAATTACTTATTTTCAAATTTTAAAAAAAAATGAATATAAACTCAAATTTATAATAATTATATGCACATAGGTGTCGGTGTATCAAAAATAAAAAAATGTGTTGAGTAACAAAAGAACATCACAGTTGTTGGCTTATCAGTATTGGTAGTTGAATACCACGAGGGCAATCTTCAACTCTGTTATCTGTATTTTATGTAATGAACTTAAGATTAGCCTAACAGGGGGAAAATTTACAAAAATTCTTTATACATTTTCAGTTAAATATTAAATTAAAATAATATAAAATAAATCACTACAGCCAACAACAACGTTCTGATAGAATTATAGGCAAGTATTCAGTGAGGCTGAGATGAATGAAAAGATTCTACAGTGTCACTGAATATGTCTGAAGCTAGTATGAATGAATAGAGATGAGATGAATGCATGTAATCCGCATCCGCAAATTTCACCCTGCACCCCCCATGACCATCCCCTCCCAGAACCCCCAGGACCCAGGAAGAACGAAGGAAAACGGGAAAATGATGAGGAAAAGAGTGAAAAACCACAGGAGCAAGTGTTCAGCGCAGCGAACACCGGCAGATTCTACTGAAGAAAGAAAATGTTGAGAGAAACTTTTGAATACTATTAACTGTTTAACTGGAAAGGCTAGGACGTGCTAATGTCCAAAGTGGTAGGCATCAGATAATTGTAATGTATACCACCTAGACACTTGAGACAACAAACATTGTTGACAAATTGGCTTCCATAGACAATGGGATGTTTGTCATTATAATAGACGCACACCATAACCTTAAAAAGGTCACAGAAGGCATCAATAACCTCTGGAATGGGCAATTGTCCAGGAAGCTGTAGAAGACGTAATTTCTTTTGCACGTGTCTGCCTTGTAACCGATATTTAGGTGAATGTTTCCGAAGTTCTTCACCAACAATTGTTCGCAGTTCGCCATGTTGATCAGATGAACCATAGAGAAACATGGAGAAACAACGATATAAGGAATCGCCACCTCCCGCTACTTCCAAAACGAAATATCCAGAAGGGATAAAATCCACAGAAGGTGGTACTGAAAGATCAAGATCCTGAGGAGCATCAGACGAAGGATCACTAGGTGAGCGAGAGAGGGCATCGGCTACAACATTGCTTTTACCGGCAATGTGTCGAATTTCGAAGTCGAATTCGTATAACTCCTCCATGGTGCGTGCTAGTCGGCCATCGACTAGACTCATGTTCTGTAAATAAATCAGAGGCATGTGATCAGTAAAGATGATGAACTTGACTCCCCGCAGAAAAGGTCTCAAAGACTTTACTGCCCATCGTAAAGCTGTTAGCTCTTTATCTATGACTCCGTAGTTCCTCTGAGCACCGTTAAAGGTCATAGAAATGAAAGCTATTGGTCGGCGTTCATCATTCTGTATTTGCGAGAGACACGCCCCGGCGCCAATGTCGGAAGCGTCAACGTGAAGTTCCATTGGAGATGCAGTGGAGTCGTAATCTGGAAATCCTAGCAAACGGGGGTTTACCAGGGCCTGTTTTAATTCCTCAAAAGCACGTTGACACTCTGAGGTCCACTTAACTGTTTTACCCCCCGTTTGGCAGGACAACGGTTTACTGATCTGGGAGCAATGTGGGATATGACGGCGATAAAAATTCACCATCCCTAAAAATTGGCGAAGGTGTTTTACCGTAGTGGGAACGGGAAACTCCAATGCTCCCTGTATATTCTTATGTAAGGGCAAAATCCCTTTGCTGGAAATGTGGTAGCCTAAAAACTCAACCTCAGTTCGATAACTTTGTCTTGCTGGGTTTAAGTTTATAGCCATTCCTTTCTAAAGCAGAAAGGACCTGTCCAAGGGTGACAAGATGGTCTTCAAAACTGTTACTGAGTATGATGATATCATCTATGTAAACCATCACCTTGGACCACGGCAACCCGGCCAGAGCAAGCATCATTCCACGTTGGAATGTCGCCGGACCGTTCATTACACCAAATGGCATCTTAAGAAACTCGTATTGAGCAAACGGTGTGGAAAACGCCGTTTTCTCAATACTGTCCGGTTCCATTGCGACCTGGTAATAACCTTTAATAAGATCTATAGTAGAAAAATATGTGTTACCATACATATTGTAAATCGTGTCGGTAAGGTTAGGCAATGGGAAAGAATCTGGTTTTGTCACGTTATTAAGCTTGCGATAGTCTATGCACAATCGTAACGTGCCGTCTGGTTTTCTGACCGGTACAACTGGAGCTGAATAAGGAGATCTGCTTGGACGAATGATGTTTTGTTCCAATAGATCCCGACATTGCTGTTCGATCTCCTGGGCCAAAGGGCCTTGGAAACGGCGGACAGGAATTCGGACAGGTCTGTCAGTCTCTAGCTCTATGGTATGTGTGATGTTAGTGGCTACACCAACATCGTGGTCACCAACGCTTAGTGCGGCCTGGTGATTTAACAAAACAGTAATTAAATCTTGTTTCTGTTTATCCATTAGCTGTAAATCCGAGATATGAAACTCTTCCATTAGACGATCTGCAGTCCAAGCAGATGAAACTGATTCGTGGGAATCCGATTCTTGGGCCACTTGCACTCGCAAGTTGTTGATTTGTAAATCCGTTTCCACAGATAAAGGTGAAAGACGACCGACAATAGTATTCTTACGAATATATTGTGGTCGATCAGAAGGATTGAAAATAGCAATCTGAGGATTAGCAGAATTGAGGTCCACCACACCAGGGATAGGAATAAGAGTAGGATGTTCCCTCCCTTGAAAACCTACTAAAACTGAAGGTGTATCCGGTGGGCCTGTTATGTCCAAGAATCGGCAGGAATGGGGAAACACTGTAAGAGAATGGACCGAAACACAATTGAAGAAAGGCCTGTTAAAACAGTAGTCCTTAGCCACTACCTCCATTCTCTGACCCGAACGATAAACTAACTCCCTACGAGTTAAATCAGGGAGAAGGTTATGTTCCCGAAGAGTAGCAGCGCCGAGAACGATAAATTCGGGCATAAGGTCGGCAGGAACAATAAAGAATAAAGAGGGTGGAACTGAGAAACCATTCTCAAAGAAGATCGGAAGTTTGAGGTAATGTTCCACAGGAACAGCCTTCCGCCGATGCAACCCACTGATTGCCCTTATGCCCTCCTCTGAAGAAGGTAAAAGCTCGGCATGAGGAAATAGGTCATCAACTAAAGCGGAGCTGATCAGGCTTACACCTGAGCCGCTGTCAACCATGCAGCCATAAAACCCTGAACTATCCGGACTGAAAGCCACACAAATTACCAGTGGATCGACCTTGGCTGAACTGAGATTTACAGGGATCGTCCTTAAATCTCCCTCAGCCGTAGTCAAGCATTTGTTTGACTGGACAAGTGGGTTTTGTTGAATCTCTGCTGCTGCTGATGGTTCTGCCTGCCTATTGCTATGACTATCGCTACTTCCTATCATAAGGCTACTCGCTACCACTGATACTACTGGTTCCGTATGGGAACTACTACTACATACTACGTGAGAAGAAAGAGAGTAACTATCTCTATTACTATCACTAGAGTCTTAGTGTCGGAAAGAGTCTTTGTGTCGGGTAAAAGTGTTTTTGTGTCAGGTAGAAGGGTCCTAGCACTACTGCTATCGACTACTGAGTCTACAGCTACAGGAAAGGTGCTAGCACTACTTCTATCACTACTTACTATCTCTACTTGGGCATTTGAGTGATAGTTCATGAGCTGTGAACTACTCTCCACAGGAGGGCTCATTTCCGTGGAGACTTGCAGTTTAAAGCTCCTGCTTGCACTGTTTCTTCTGAAGAAGGTCCCATGCATCGGCCTTCCATATGTGACTTATGGCACCAGTCGCACGGGTCTAAAAACTTCCGTTGCTGCCTTGGTGAGTCACGCTTGTCAGTCGGTGCTCCCTCTATGTGTTTTGTCCGCGCTGGGCGGGAATTATGTTTTCCTGTTGAACCAGAGGCCTGTGGGTGCATCTGTTTTTCTTTATTTTTGGGGACCTCTGTGTCCCTGCTGTATTGCGCGTGGTGCTCCTTGGGTAAGTTAATTCCGGCATATGGGCCCGTTACAAAACGGGACACCACTTTTCCAGAATTTAATTTGTTTTGTCGTGAGGGGATCTACGATCTGCATTTCATTCCTTACATTGCCCCTCTTTCGACAAATACGAGCATATCCCTAAGATACTTATTAACATTCATCCATACGCCCCAACCTTCTCACAGTAACACAAACGATGGTGTTTTCTGTTAAGTGTTCTCGTTGTGAACGTGTCGAGTGTAAGTGTTTTGGGCTGATTGCGTCTGTTAGTGGATGAGGGATAAGTATGTTTATTGTTATTGTTTCGAGTATTCTGTTGGCGGTTATTGTTAGTTTTATAAGATTGTGGCTGTGCATGTTGTGAATGCAAAACTTCCGACCAACCTGGATTAATTACATCTATTCTGATTGTTTCGTCCAAGTCCTGTTTAGGTTGATCAGAAGAAACTGTAAACCGGCTGTTAGAAGAAGTGGCTACATTCTTCCCTTTATTGTAGTCTCTAACGTAGGTGTCTGCAAGGCTTACTATTTTCCGCCATGGCACTCGGATGTTACTATCTTCTTCTTGCTGTGTAATATATTCTGATATCCTTTTCTCGACGTATGGAGGAAGACTTAGAAGAAAAGCTGTTCGTAGCGAGTCATGTTCTCGCATATCTAGCCCACGATAGGCTTTCTTTGCGAGGTGTTCCAGGCGAAGAGCATACATTCGAACGCTTTCACCGGGAGTCCTATAAGCTGAGTGGTATGCATTGAGCTTATGAGCATCTTTCCTTTTCTCCTCTTGCTGGTACCACGTTAGTAAAGTCTCTTTGATAGAACCATAGTTTCATCTTTAATAAGTAAGTTGTACAGCTGCAGGAACGAACCTTCAAGTTGCCTGCCTAGTAGCCTTAACCATTGATGAGGTGCATTTGGATAGTTAAATGAGCAATACTGCTCAAAGTCGGCGAAATAACTAACCAAATCCTGATCAGCCTCATATTTGTACTTTCCTGGCTCAACCACTTTCACTTTTCTGGAGTTCTTGGCAATTTCAGCCAGATAGAGTATTAGTAACATAGAAGCATGTCCTTCCAATAAGTCTAACTACAGCTATGATGAACTGCGCTCTCTATCCAAGAGGAAAATCGGTTGTGTGTGAGCGAACAACATATGACCGGGTATCGATTAAAGCGTACGATTACCAGGCTGTTTGAATCTTACGGTACTCAAACTGTAACAGGATCATTGAATAAAAGTATATATTGCTTGCTAATGACCACAGTTGGTTGGGTGTACCCGTCGAATGATACCAAAAGGAACTTACAAAAGTTTGAGCCATAGTTCCTGGATAGAACTGTTGTTGTTGCTGTTTGTGAACTATTATGGTGAAACAGGTGACCCCAAAGTTTATTAGGGCCATTCTCCGTTGGACAACAACATTTCTTTGTCATTACTGAGTAGCTGTGCAACAATCGGTTGTTGTGGGTGGTATTAGCCTGTTTGCCCTCAATAAGGCGTTTCCTCTTTTAGGAACTTAAATTCCTGAGTAATGGTCGATATAAATTCCTCTAAAGGTGGATTTGCTACCTGCTCTGTTAACTGCTGAGGAACTCTAGGTGGTGGATTTATTTGTTCTCTGCTTTGTAACTGTAACTGTTCCATTGCCTCTCTTTCCCTGATGAAACTCATCATCTCCTGTTGAGTCGCTGGAGGCATCTCATCCTCAATATCACCACCCATATTCGCTAAACCACCGCCCACTGCTCCCATGTCACGCCGACTCTCAACCTCATCCATCCCCACTTTCACTCCCAAGCCCTGTGAATCTGCTGGAAGAAGTCATCATTAGGGTTAGTGCATGAAATTTTTATTACAAAAAATTTATATTTCAAAAATATATATTTCAAAACACAAAATATAAATGAGGGATGATAAGGAAGAAAAGGCGTTATAGGAAAAAGGAGGTTAAGTCTGTTATAAATATAAACTCAACTGAATGACTGGAACTACATGTAACGCGTTCTTGCAGAACTTTACGAATTTGAGTGCTTCAGGTAAGTAGTATCTCACCCCTGATATACTTGTTAACCCACTATAGGTATTGCAACTACAACACCCGTTCGGGCGCCAATAAATTTAAAGAAACGGAAAGAAAAGACCCGGATATTTAACTGTTAACAGATATCCAAACCACCCATAATAAATTTAGAAAAGTGAGATCGAGAAACTAATGCAGCGTCGGAAGATGAATAAAAATAGAGACTAAAAAGGAACTGCTTCGTGATATGTGTTAATGATTTTAATTGGATTAATTCCTATTTATAAAGAGTATTGACAATCACAGATGATACCATACTGAGGATAGGATAATGATACGTGTCTAGTTAAAATATTGCTACTTGTTTTGGCTGTTCATTGTATGCTGCATATTAATGGAAACAATTGGATAGGTTGTAGTTGGTGTGTGATTGAATATAAGTGAGGTTATATATAAGTCATATTCTGGTGGTGGTGATATATAATTAACTGTAACTAACACGTGGTAATACGATGGGGGTGAGTTTAGGAGGAAGCCGTTTGTATGGTTACTATATATCTTTGATCGATCTTTTACAATTCTGGGGCCCTTTCGTGGGTCCCCTATTCAAGTGGGAAGTGAATGCGCATCCGATCTATATATATACATATTAATTATTATTTGTAAGTTTCAAGTTGAGGTCCTAAACTATTTTAATCTTTTGTTGGGGTTGTACATCTTTATTAAGTAGATGGTGTAGATGTAAATGGTTGTTAGGTAGTTTTTAGTTATTTTTGTTTTTGGAGTAACACTACACTAGTATAGTGTTCGTCTAGGCTGAAACGAAGACTCTCCAAGTTAGCTGTTTTTTGTGCGTGTGCGTTCTGTTTGGTTTAGATATGTCAATGCAAATAATTGAATGGAGTTATTGAGTGTGGATGAATCTTTGCGCTGTAGTGGATGGGTGCAGAGAAGTGAGGTTAAGTTGAGGAGGAGTATCATGTGATGGAGAAGGAGATGTATGGGATGTGAGGGTGAGGTAGCCTATCACCTCTCAATGGCTTGGGTAGATAGACTGGATAGAGGGGGATTGCTTGGATTTTCACTTGAATAGGTTAGTGAAAGGGGTCAAATTTGGAAGTGAGGATTACAATTGGTTATAGCTGTTCGGATGAGTAGAGTGAGAGGCGGAAATTGATTGTTTAATAACCCCCCAAAACTGAGGCCAAATGGAATTTGTTTATAAAATGAGCGTGATATATCTGGGGTGGATAGTGAGTTTATATGTACTTTAAGGGGAGGATGAGGTTGTTGAATGATAATGAGGAGAATAGTATGAGTGTATAAAGGGCTAAGATTGAAATCTGGTTACATCCGCGTGTTTGGTCCTATAAAATAGACACAAGCATGACGCAGAGTAAAATATTGTCAGATTATTATTGATACAATCTCAGGAGATAGATCAGTGGAGGTGGAGTTTGACTAGTGAGAAGAGGTTTTAGTTGGATGGAGTTAGTATGTAAGCAGGGTCGGGAATATTCCAATTTCCGAAAGGATTATCAAGGTAGGGTATTGATTAATAGGCCCTATGTGGAACTAAGGTATGAATTGATGTTTATAGATGTTGTAGGTTGATAGAATAAAGGGATGGCGAGAAATGAGAAGAGTAAGGCCTTAGGCAGAGCTTAACACGGTTCTGAGGTGTAGATAGTGAATATGAATTACTGTTGGATTCGTGATTGCTAATAGGCATAAGATGATTGGGGTGGGAATGGCTGTTATATTGGTTGGTGTATGACTAATTTTAAATGGTCTGCATGGTTGTAGAGATGATCAGAATCTTGCTGTTTTGGGCCTGCTATTTGGTACTCTTCGTGGGGAAAAAGGGTTAAGTGCAAATCAAGGGCAAATACAAATTCCAGAACAAAAGGTTGGATCCCGAACAGAGTGAATTCAGAAACCTAAAAGTGTGAGAGAGGCTCCCAGAACAGAAAACCATTGTAATAAATGAAAACATAGAGCAAGATGAGTCATAGGATGTGAATTTTGTGGGGCTCCTCTGATAGAGCATTTGATAACAACTAAACTTTATGATGAAACCGGTGGATTTACTCTCTACCCTGGAATTCAAATGGCAGAGAACTCTTCTCCGAGAGGCGTTTGGTGGGAATGAAGGGAAGAGTCCGAAACGAGTGAGAGGTGAGATGATTCGTGAAGAGAGATGAGAGCAGTATGTACTTAGGCTGCTCTGTTTAATGTAAACTGGTATATACTGAGTAGCTTGAAAGTGAAATAAAAGGATATATGTTGGGTGTTTGTAGTGAGAGAGAGTGGGTAAGAAGCCACGACAACACAATGGAGCATTCAAACATATCTAGAACAATAAGAAAACTGTAAACAAAGTCAACATAAATTATTAGCCTTACTTGTCCTAGATATGATTTCCGTATGTCATGCCTAAGGAAAATTGATGGCACTCGAAGGTTTACTGTGTATGGAGCGAGATGAGAGAAAACAAAAAAGACAAGATTCCACACAAGTACAAGGAATAATATATTCTGAATATGAATATGATAGAATATATATGCCAGAGTCGGGTCTACTATATAATAAGCCCTAAAAACAAAATTAATAAATATGGGGAAAAGAAATTCTAATTGCTCTATATTTAATTCATTAGTTATGCTAAAAAGGGGTACGAATAAATACAAAAATGAAAATTATAGAACATGGAAAATAATTTGATTAGTGAATATGTGTATTGGAATTGTAACTTGCAGGTGTGAGAGGTATGGTATGCCACTGGCTCGATGGAGGTTGTGACAGAGGGCTAACAGACCCAACAGCGAGATGTCTGCCTATGGGTTAGTTACTAATTTGGATGAATGAGTAGGGAGTGTATTGAAAGAATATGGATAAGGATCAGATGACAGTTGGGCGTGACAGGGGAGAATGATAGAGTGGTGGGTATGTATTATAAATAATTGCAGAGTGTGAATAGAGTGGAGGGTGCCCTTCCTTTTATATGTGGGAAGGAAAAGTTGATGATTTGGTTGTTTGTATATTGTGGAGTGGGTAGTTGGGAGAGAATGAGTAGTCGGGATAGATTGCTGAAGAGAATGTTAGTAGTTGATGAGAGGAACAGGAAACAACAGGTAAAGATTTTGGTAGGTGGATAATACCAGATGGTAATAAGTTTTAAATACTTGTAAAGTTATTTTATGTTTTAGATGTGAGTTTGAGCAAGCTGGAACAAGTTTGTCTGAGTTTTAAAATATTTAGCGGTATATGTTGGATAAGAAGGGACACGGGATGTATGCAGTTTCTCCTAGAAAATTGCAATGGCAGTAATGAATGCACTGCCAAAATTAAATCCGGTTCTTTGTTGGTGAATGTAAAGCGGACTAAGTCTTGAGTGCGGCTAGGGTGCTCTTACATGACGTATATGTTGTTACCTGTGTTATTGTTATAGTAGTGAGACTATGGCTGGAGTGAAATAAGAGTTATAGATCTAAAGTCCAATGTTTTAATAATATGGACAATCTTAGGGGCATGCTAGGGTGGAAAAATGATATTTAAAATTGAAGGAATGAACAAGAGGAGTTGTGTTTTTGTAGTGTGAAGAAAGGGGTGTGAGTGGGGTAAAACTATGGAGATAGAAGGTATATGAATAGTGGGAGAATAAATGAAAGTATGTTGAGATGGTAATTGGGTCATGAGAGGGGGAGAGGAGGGAGAGTAGGATATTGAGAGTGATAGATCGTGATTTATTTAAAGACAGGAATGTGATAATGTATATATAATGTGATTAGTAGTGCGGGGGTGATGAGGTAGTGTTAAAAAAGTCGCGATGGAGTACGTATGACGAGACCGACGCTGGGAAGGAGTATGATCTGAGATGAATGGATGGAAGAAGAGTGAATGATGAGATTAGAGGTCAAGAGTGAAACGAATGTAGAATATGTGTATGTCTGGTATATGACTGAAGGAGATGAAATTGAGGTTTGGCTGAGATGGGTCTGATGTATGATTGTAAGAAGTGGGTGCATTTAATAATGTATTATGAGAGATGCGGAGATGGTGGGTTGTGTATTGGGGGTGTACACGAATTGGTGTATTGTTAAGTGGTCTCCACACTGAGCGTCAAGGGGATGGAACCTACACTGACGATTTACCATAGTGAAGGTTCCGTCGCTAGTCCGGGTGAAGCTACTATGGTGTGAGATTTTCTGGGACTGCGACGAGTCCTTACTATATAATGGAAAGACAGAGGTGATGAGTGGGGGTAAGGCTGGGTTTTTTTCTTTTCGACTTTTTGTCATTATTCTTCTACTGCTTGTTGCTGTTTCTGATGCTTTAGTTAAAGTCCACTCTTACCACAGTCTTGGAGAAGAAATAGAGATTAGTAAAAGCAAAATATTTTCTGGCAGGTAAGGTTATATATTACTGAAATTTAATATAAATATTATAGTATATATATATAAGTTATGTATTATATATTATATATATATTATCATAATTATTTATTATATTATTAATAGTAATATAATATCATACTTGAGTATTATATATATATATATATAATTATAGTATATATATGAGTATATAATATTATATTTATACGGTTTTGATATATATATGTAAGTATAATAATATATAGATCATTAATAGTATGAGAGTATAGTAGTATAAATTTTATATATATTTAATATATAAAATATAATATAATATATATATATATATATAGGTATTACTTATATATATATAGATGAATATATATATAAGAGTTATATATTATATATATATATATTATAGTAGTAGTAGTATAATATTATAATATATGTATATAGTATTGAGTATATATATATAATATATGTGTATAATATATATAGTATATATATTGTGATAAATATTGAATTTTAAAGTGAAATATTAATATATATATATATATTTATAGGTGTAGGTAAGGCAAACATATATTATATATTATATTAAGATTTAAATTAAAGTTTTATGGTATAGGTGAGTATATATATATATTATACCGTTAAAGCGGGTGAGGGTTAACTGGTTGCCTGAGCCAGTTGACCGACGCGATAAACGATAATTATGTTTAAATTGTAGTGCCAACTGATTTTTTAAATTGAAAGGAAGTTCTGTTAGAGTACTTTTTTACTAATAACTATCTAAACTTATGTTATACTCACCAAAAGTTTCAATGGATTCCTTCTTCTAGGGGCTGCGCAGGAGGTGAAAAATTAATGGTCAAAGTTGCCCCATATCTGGGGGCTACTTTGACTGGACTGGTTAGTTACCCCATCAGTAGGGGATTAAATTTTTTTTACTTTTTATTTTATTATTTAGGCTAATATTAATTTGTCTATATTCAAGATTTAGTTAATAAAAAATTATAAAACATATCTTTATATAGTAGTATCAGATGGATTTGGACTTTATGCTAGAAGTGACGTCACAGTTTCGAGCTTCTAACATGGTATATCCTACATCACGGAATATAGGTATATTGATGGAGTTTAAGCTACTTATTATGCTAGAGAGTGAGCTTCACATCTAGGCGTGTCTAAGCTATTGTGGTTATATCCTACGATCACGGAATGAGTAGTACCCAATATGATTAGGGTGTATAGACCTATGATATTAAAGGGATTTAGTAGGAAGTTAGATTCCCGTGGTTTTATAACGCGACCGTGGCACTCCCCCCATGTTTTTTTTGGCCCCCCCCCCCCTTTTCTAATAATTCTAGCATGGTAGCTATATCGTACATCACGGAATACACCCGAGCTTGGTGTTGATTACCTATGTTTTGAGTTATGCCGAGTTGATTCCCTGAGGTGTTTGAGGGAATCAGAGCATGCGTTGAGGGGCTGTGTAGTGCGGTGCAGGAGTTGTTACATTAAGGAGTAGGATGCAACGGAGTGGAGCTAAAGGATAGGAGCCAGACTGGATTCTAGAGCATCTCGAGTCACATATTGAGTACCAATTGATGGGTGTGTTTATATAATGATAATTTCAAAAGGACGATTAGAGTGTCTTTGAATTTGGGGTTTTGCGAGTACCCCAAAATGAGAATTGAGGTCCCCCTGAGGAGGGTCTGCGCAAGCTGAAAAAACTGGTCTATAAATTATCGGCTCAAAAGCAAAGAAATATGATTAGTAAACGTTACCCCATAAATTTTACATTGTTAATAAAATTTAAAATTTTCCAATTACAGAAGAGTTTTCAACTTTACTATTTGAGATAATCCTAAGCCCTCTTAATACGGATTTTTGATAGTGTCAATATTAAGAAAATGAAGGTGTAGTTTTTTAAAAGATAACCGTGTGAAAGTTTATCTATGGGATTAGATTCAGAAAGAAGACAAAATATTGGATCATGTTGTTTAATCGATTTATTAGTAACATGTCTCCTTTTTTGGTAGTAACTTTTTTTAACGTTTTATCTTTTGCAATTTTACCATAACTTGTATTTGAAATTGTAACGATTGAGTTTCTATGCAGTACTAAGGACCAAAAGTGTAATGTGAGACCATATTTTACAAAAGAAAAATAAAGAAATTTACTGGTATCTTGAGATAATATATCGAGAAATTTAAGATACGGTGTATCGTGGTGTGAAAGAATCGTTCAAGTTACCCCGGAGGCCGTCGTCAGAGAAAATAACCTCTCACTTTACGGTATATATATATATATATAAAATAATAATAATAATAATATTAAGATAATAATGATGATGATGATTATATAATAGATAATTAATAATAAAAGATTAACTTAAATAATAATAATAATAATAGAATAAATATGAGGTAATAGATAATAATAATAATTAATTAATTAGATAAAGTGAATAATAATAATAATTTTTATAATCAGGATTCGCATGTTAAGTGATGTTATAAGTAATTCTATATGCCCTAGAGCAACTAGATAAAACTTTATTATTTAGTATTAAACTTCTACTTAGGTGAGTATAGAGTATTACGTGACTTAGTGTAACATATTGTAATTATACAGTAAATAGTGTTTAATGCTATATACTCTCGCGTAAAAGGCTTAAGAGATATATAGTGAGAGAGAGATAGAGAGATAATATAAATGAAAACAAACATAAAAGAAAAAACAAAAAATTTTGGCTTTGGTCTTTTTTTAAAAAGAAAAAAAAACATAAAATTGCTTTTTATAAGATAAAATAAACGTGAGAAAATTTATAAAATACGGGTTGTTTTTTAATCCTCTCTATATCTCGCTCTCCTCCATTAAGATAGGAATTTAAGGTGTTATTATATTGTGAGTAAATCATATTATAGGTGAGGAAAGATATATAAATTATTTGTTATATTATAATATGCATTTATTGTATATAAAGGTATTAATAATATGTTCTGAAAATACTAAAGTAGTTAATACAACTATTATCTATAACAGGATATATATATATAGTGATAAAGAATCTTATATATATATAAGAATTGATAAAGAGAGGATATATATATAGGTATATATTTAAATATATGAAGAGTTTTTTTCGTATATTGTCATGAATAATGAGAGTATTAGGATATATATATGTTATATGTAATATAGTTATTATGAGGGATATAGAATTTTATATAGTAAAGTTTAGGAATATATATATATAATGAAGGTAGTATTATAATATATAGTATATATTATATAGTATAGTGAGGTATTATATTATATAGGGTATAGTATATAAGTATTGTATGAAGTAAATATGATATAGGTACTTTTAGTAGTAGAATAGTAGTATTAAGTTATATGGTTATAATATCATAGTAGATAATGTGAGTATAGTATATATATACATAGTATAGTATATATATTTGTAAGATTCAAAATTTAGTTGCACAAACTGTGTTCCACATGAATTTGCAATTTTATACTTTGTTACTTTTTAAATTGGCCTACATTGTAATATTCTTCACTATTTAAGGAACATTAATAGCTTATGGTTTGAAGTACTGCATGAATGTGTACAGGGTAACCAACTTAAACCACGTGTCATATTATTCTAAAATGATTTATTAATTGAGTTTTCCCCGGTTAGAAGAAGTTTTCGCCAATTCGATTTGATTGACCAGCATTTATATCTCTTGTATTTATTTAATATTTGGATTATTATGCTGAAGAAGTTTCTTCCTGCAGGATAGCTAAATTATGTAAAATTAGGTATGTATTAGTATATTAGAATGAGTGGTGATATTCTATATTTACTTAGCGGATATATTATTATAATGTTGACAGCCCGTGATAGCTGTGTTTGTAGGGTCACCATAGACGTGATTTATACAGCATATTCCGTTAATTAATGATATACAGAAAATAGAATCTAGGATAGTAGAATTGACTTCACTACCTCTAACTTATATTTATCTTTCGGCACAATATAATATATAAATAGTATAGTGTTAATATTTTATTTCTTATAGGCTACCTCGTGAAATTTTACATATTATCTATTTTTACATTTATTTTAATGTATAATACTAACTTAATACTAATATACTATTATTTCCTTATATAACATATTTTATTATGTCTCCCAAGCCATTGCAGCCTCTACCTAAACTCTAAGCAGATTATTTTGAAGTGACCTGTATATACACTAGTTGGAATCTAAATAATAATCACACCAATTAAGCTTTCATTTAGTTATAATTATAACTAATAGGTATATTATTTGACTATCGCTAAATTAACGCAAGAATTATTATAATTAAACTAAAAGTCAACTATCTGTCTTTTACTATCAAATTCTTAATGTGTACACGAAATATATAATTGACAACTTTTTACTGGTACATATAAATTACAATGATGACAAGGCATTAATTATATTACTTTTATTTTTACTTATTAAATTAATAATTATTTCATTATTATATTCACTCTTCTCTTTAAAATTTATTCATATAATTATAAATAATTAGATTTTAATTATAATATATATTTTATAAATTAAATAGTGAAATTATTTTGAATGTCTTTTATAACAAGTGTTTATTTCGAGTAATTATATTGATATGCTCTACTAGTGCAATGCTCCGACTATAATTAGTGGTTAATTCCTCGATTAAACGGTGAGAAGTCAGGACGTAGATTCATGAAATCGAGTAATATATTGACCTTTGGTATAAAACATTAAATAGTTGATTAAACGAAAAAAGCGAATTATATATTAAACTCTAATTCTTTTTCATTCCATTCATCCCACAATACTTACACCATTTTCCTTTAAATAAATATTAGTGTAAGATTTGGTTTTAACCAACACAATTACTGTATTCACTCAATATGCGTTTTATTATTTATATTAATTTACAACTTATACAAATACTTGTATAAATCAATAAATAATTAGTTTGTATAAATAATTAAATAATGAATAATTTTCTAGGTAACTAATTTAATTATCCTACACTTTACTGAAACAACTCGTACTTCTAAATAAGAATAGAATACCACCTAAATACAAATATTGCTCCATCGTGTTATGTTATCGGGAAAATGCTCTGCAGACGTAGAGCCTGAGACGAGATCAAAACCGTGCTCCGAGAATCATTACCGTGAGATTTTGTGTCGGATAGAATGACCCCATTAGTATATTATTTTGCTGGAACAATACTCAAACTCGCATCTCTCGACTATATACATTTACCTGTGCCGAAACATACCTAATTATCGAAAGGCACTCTATCACGAGCCATAGCATAAATGCCACTTTCAATAGATGTAGTTTGAGAGATTTTTAACTGTCTTTCATTTCAGCAGCGGCATTTAATTCTTCGTGAAATCACTCACTACGTTCAACCAGCCGATTGCCACCTTTAAGCAGGGCGTCAAGACTCACCGAGTTACGTACGTCGAATATATAAATCTGTATATATTATCATAAATGCCCGCCACTGCTCCAACGTATTCTGTTTCTCTGATTGTTATTTTTATAAATGTTCTCCCGTTATCCTAAACCTAAATTATTGATTTAAAAGCTATGGTATTATTTTGTAAGTTAAATGGTATTAATTATAATAATAAATATTGTCTAATGGGATGAGTAAATTATTCTCCAGTAATATTATCTCAATTAGATGGAGCATAATTCATATAATCGTGATTTGACCTGTCGAGATGATCAGATATAATAGAATAGATTATATTTTATACGTATGATGAAATGATAATGATAAGTATGATGAATGTACATGCAGTAGATGATGATCAAATCACTAGTAATGATTAGATGCATTGAAATGTATTAGATGATTATGATATGATAAATGATGAATTTTATTAAGATCCTGCATGATTGTATTAGCAAATGGATAACAACTTAATAATATATTATAATCAAAATAACTACTATATGACTAAGTAAAGTCATATCTAATTTTGACACTTTAATACTCTCGATATCCATCATCACTCACAGTGAGTGTATAATAAATAATGAATAATAAATATAATAATAAATAAATAATACTATATATATATATAATAATTCTAATAATTAATTAATAATATTAAATAATTAAATTATCATCTGTACTGAGCGTCATGAAAAGAAAACAAAGAATTAATTAAGATTTAGTAGATAATTAGAAATTATTAATAAATTAATATATTATAAAATAATATAGAAATAAAAAATTACGATTAATAATTAATTATAAATTAAATATAATAAAATATAATTATCAATAAATAATAAATAATAATCAATAAATCAAATACCATTGTTATACCTTCAATAAAACATAAAATTCTAGTAGATTTTAAAAGAATAGTTTTGTAGAGAGAGTCAGAAAGACCCACTATGATCTTAGAACTGTATGTAATCAATCCTAAAACATAATAAATGAGTGAAAGATAATTGACATCAATGGAATGCGAGTGAAAATACGAATGAAATCGATATTCGAGTCAATACAGTCACATCCATATCCCCAGTCCTACACAATCATACACATATTTTCATACCATACAGTGCCTATACCATTTCGAGAATGCAAAAATCAATGTACATATTGGTAGCAATCATTACTAATTAATATATATAAATAATATAATAATAATTAATATTAGTAGATAAGTATAATTATATAATATATAATTAAAAATAATTAATAAATAAATAATATCTAAACTAATTATATTAAAATAATAATCATAATATAATAATATAAATTATAATATAAATTAAATATAAACTCTTACATTGCAGACGACATAATATCATAAATTATATACTATGAATTTTATATATATATTCATAATAATTAAAATAATAATAAAATTAAAAGATATAGTATAATAATTAAAATAATATAATAATTAAATCTAAATAATAATATAATAATATTATAATTTTGGCGAACAGATTCCACAATCTTTTTAGCATCCTATTAGCAAAAGAAGTTATATGAGATATTCAAGATAATTTATAATCTCAAATGTTTTGCATAATCTACCTATACTAATGATCTTAAGTATATATATCTAATATATATATATATATATATAATAATCGCAATAATATGTAAAATCTTCCTCACAATTACCATATTTATTTATATTTATAAATAACTTGACTCTAACAAAACTGAATAAAACGTGGTGAGTTAGGCCTAAACTCGCCCTAATACCATATAATAAAATAATGTGACGAATGTGAGATGTACAATAGTGTTTTCTCAATGAGTCATTTCCCACATTCTATAGAGGAGACCATTTAATATTATAGGAACCATAATAATTATATATATATATATATATATATATACTATATTTCAATTTGCTTAAGGTCATAGGTAGAGGTAGGGAGTATGTTCCAGAATATTAGAGACCGTAATATATTAACAATATTAGATTATATTTGTTCACATAAAGTTTGCCCCAAAAAATGATCTCATAGTTTCTGACCTTTCTTTTCTTTATGATCATGATAATATCAGTACAACTACGATAAAATAATCGTATTTAATTAATCTTATTAATCCTCATTATGGAATATTCAACTGAACTATTTTATTATCTTATTTGTATTGCAAAATTTTCAACCTCTGGTTTATTCTTATAATAAATAAAATTAAATACATATTATTTACGTTGTGAGAATAATGTTGGTATTTATAAGGCGGATAATATATGCACCAATATATACTAAAATAAAATTTATAATATACCTCCCGGCTCTGACATTAGGGAATCTTATATTATTAAACTAAACTAGGATGTATTCAAATAGGTTTGATACATACTATCACATTTAGATTGTTAATATAAACCACTATAAAGCATAAAACATTATAATCACAATATAACATAAGTTATGTTGTTCGGTTTAAAATAATCCAATATTTATTCGAGGAATAATATAATATAATTAGAGTTTAAATTATATAATTAGTCATAAAAGTGAGACATTAAATAAATAATTTTTTATAAAAGTAACAAAATTTTATAATATGATAAAATATATATTTATTGTCATAAAAGTAAGAAATAAATTATTATATATAATTATATTTTTAATAAAAATCAAATATAAATTAATTTAAAATATATAATAAACATTTAGCTATTGTTCTATAAATTTATAAACAAAAGAATTATAAATTCTATAATTCGCTTATCAAATATGTATTTTTGTTAAACGTGTTCTTTAATAATAAGCTAAATATAACCTGGTATCGAATACTCTCAATATAAGATAGTTATTATATCTTTGATTTTAATATTAATTATATTTTTATATTTTTTATATTTTAATTAAATTGTCAACTATCTCTCTAATTATATAATCTATCTACTGGAGAATCACTCATAATGTGTGGTGCATACTATATATAAAACGAATTTAAAGTATTAAAATAAACTTATGTGATTTATTAGTTAATATAATTTAATGAGTTATAATTATATTAATTAGTCTTGGTTAATCTAATTTTTATATATCTAAATTTTAAAATTAAAAAATTCGATTTGCTATAAAAATAATGAATACCTACTTTTTTAATTTTATATTGTGCTTTTAAAATTATTATGAATATTATTTTATTCTAAATTCATTTTATTATTAATATTTTTTCTCATGTGATCTTATAATATTTTCAATACGTAAATATTTATTATATTTGTTGTAATTATTAATATCAATATTAATATATTAATATAAATGATATATCATATATATATTATATAATATATTAAATTATATATATTATTACACTATATTATATAATTATTATTAATATATATTATTATATTGATATTATATATAATATTTATCCTACTTAATATATATTAATTAATAATATATAAATTATATACTATTTTATATACATAATATATAATTATATGTAAGATGGAGATTTTTTTAATGCTCCAGTATGTAGCTAGAAGACAGGCAGGTCCTATCAGTAAAATAACAAATTATTATAATATTATTTGGAAATATCATGCACGAAATTCTATAGGATGGATTTTACTTTTTTTTTTTTTTCTTTTTTTTTCTTTTTTTTTTTTTTTTAGAAGTAAAACTTTTTGTTTTTTCTAACTAAGGTAATCTACTACGGGTAAAACGTGAAAGATATGGAGTGCAAAGCTCAGGTGTCTACTCGGTCTCATCTATACTACCCGGTGGATCATACTGACGGGGGGGTGACTAATTCCAATCACCGCTTACCGTGAGGATGTAGGTCACTCCGTAAATACCCCCGCGCTACTTATTTGTGAGTCCTTATTTGGGTGATTCAGACTAGTGTAGACGTTACCCTACCGTACACTATTCCATCCGTGAGTATGAAAACGTCCCCCCACCTAATATATATTTCTGTATACCCCCTGATCTGCTTACGGCCCCCTAAAAAAAAACTTAAAAATTATTCCAAAAAATAAAAAACAAAATTATTTACAACAAATTTAGGGTGGAGTAGCTCGAGAGCCGATCGAGTGGAGACCATATGGAGGGGGATCATTTCATTACACCCGTGGAAGGGTGATAGGTCGGTTATAGGAACCCCGCGTCAACTCACATAAAGACAAAGAGTCGAGGTAGGTTTCTCTAGATTCCATATATATTTTGTTCTTATACTGTAAGAGTAACCTGACTGTTCTTCTAGCTACAATATACTGTTAGAGTCATTAATAAAATAATCGTGGCCATATAAATATTATATAATATATATATATATATATATATAATATATATTAATAAATAATATATAATTATAAGTTTATATATATAATATATATATTAAATATTAGATATAATAAATCATTATATTAAATAATATTATATACTTATAAAATATACTAATTATATAATTAATATTACATAATTAATATTATGTATATATTTTTTTTTTAATATAATAATAAAATAAAATAGTAATTGATAAATGAAAAGGCGTATAATATCATAATATAGTTAATAATTAATAATATATCAAATAATATAATATATATAGTACTACCACAATAATATATATTTTACGTTGCAATAGTATAATTTTGTGTATAAGAATAATGAATTGAAATATATATAATCTAAAATTTATGAAGACAGAATAATAAAAAGTAAAGTTACTTATATATATATAATATGCGAATTTATATATATTTATTAAATTTATTGAATATAAAATTATTAACATAATCAAATATTAAATTTGATTTGTTAAAAATATATGTATTACTTAAGGTCCTTAATATAATATTAAATTAATATATATTTTATATATTCATTATACTGATTATATATTATTAAGGTACCTGTTATATATTATATATTATTAATATCTAATTAATTATATATATATATATATTATATATTATTTATTATTTATAAATATATAATATACAAATATATATATATATTAATATACTAATATATAATAAATTATATTAAATATTATAAATTATATATATAATATATATATTTATATATATATATATATATATATATAATTATATAACACTATAATATATATATATGGTTAATAAACTTTTGAATCTGAGCATAGTATTACAAAAATCGATTTTTTTAATTAGGAATAATACCAATTAAAATAATATTGTTGTTATATATATTAATAAATAATAGTTAATATATATGGATAATATAAAAAATAATATATTATAATAAACACTATAGCACCGTTGTCAGAATGTTAAATAGACCTACAAGTTGTCTCCATAAATTTTATAATAATAATATATATATTATACTTTAAATATATAATATTTATAATAATTAGATATATTAAGTATATTATATATATAATTATAATCATATAATAATATATATTACATATAATAATATAATTTATTAACTATATATTATATATTAATAATTATTATAAAATATAATTATATAATATATATATAATATTATTATATATATATTCATATATATATATTATAAATATATATCATTATTATATTATATATAATATTAATATATATATATTATATATTATATACTATTATCTCACACATATATATATATATATATATATATATATATATTATATTATATATATTATGTATATTAATTAATAATATATATACTTAATATTATATGATAATCATATTAATATTATATATAACATATTATATATATATATATATTAAATTATATAATTAATAATAATAATATATAATATATATTATTATATATAATATATAACTATATATATTATATATATACTATATAAATATACATAATTAATATTAATTACTGAATATAATATATTATTACTACTTAAAACGCCAGAATTTTAACATTTTATAAGAGGACATTTTTTTTCTCTTAGGTAGCGATTTACAAATTAATTATAACTTGCACATATACCAACATTTTGAGCCGTGAAATATATAAAAATTTACTATTATTATTTGATATATTTTTATAATTACATAGAAAAATAAATTTAACCATTGTGGGAAGTTATAATTTTTTTTTTTTTACACTAAGTGTTTTTAATATTTCATAGTTTAATATTTACACGGTATGTATCATTTAATTCCTTTTAATATTAAAACTAATTTTATTAATTAATGAGATTATAAGCTTTCGAGTCCTTATCGTGTACGTAGTTAATACGTACACTCCCTTCGGTAGAGAAACATGTAGTGGCTATTTAATTAATAAACTTGTAAAGTACGAATGGAAGGATTTATTTGGGAATTGAATTATATTGTGAGTTGGTTCTGTTATGTTTCAGTTATTAATTTAGATGAAGTATTTTGTAATAATGTAAAGTAAATTATTAATACGATCAATTTATTGTAATGAATCGATGACCTAATATAATTCACTCACTAAATTTGGTTTTAATTATGGTGAGAAGTTTTAATTTTTTATTTGGGATGAAGATCTGTCAATGTTAATTTAATATTACATATTATATTTTTCTTTTATTGTGACGTATTTAAATATTATTATGAGCTTTTTTATATTAGTGATTAGTTGTTTATTGTATTAAAAACTCGCTTGTGTGAACTTTTATTGTAGTGTTCTATAATGTTTGAGTGATGAGCGAGAGTTTATAAGCTTGTAGTATCTTTGATAGAGTAGTCTATTGCATTTGTTGATTGAGTAGTTCTTTTTACTTATATGGCACACTCATTTGCATTTCACCTATGTATTACACTAGAGTGAGTGCATGATATATTGGAGTCAAGGCGATATTTGTAGTATAAAACGGCAAGTGAGTAGAATGAGAGGTTATGTTGGGAAGGGATATTTGGTAAAATATATCGACCATGCAGAGTAAGCAGAGTGTTATGTTGGAATAGGGTTGGGGGTCTTGAAGGGGAATGTTTAAGGGTGAAGGAATTATTTTGTGATGTCAATTAATAGATTAAATTATGTAAATTTACTCTCTGAGGAGGTAAACTGTTTGTTATAATTGTGTTATTGATTTCGATCTTTGTAACGGGTAAGGTATGAAAGTTATTTGTGTGAGTGGTTTAGAATTTCTGATGTAAGGATTTATTAACACTTATTTTGAGTGGGACGGGGTGGATCAGAGTAGTATTAAGCATATATTGTCTGAGTTTTGGGTCTTTTTTTGGTAGCGAGTCATTCTACTGTTTGTATCATTATAGAGGGCGGCAATACGATTTATCATATCTATGTGAAATGTTTCTTTGTTACGCCACATAAAAGGTAAGCTCAAATTATCTTGGTTTTTTCAGTGGCAAATGTGGCAGGTATACTGGATTTAGTGTCGGGGTGCACACTTTTATTCCTAGAGCCACATGATTATCCGCGAGCTTGACATTGTGGCTCTTTTGGAGTGCAGTATCAGGGGTACTTTTGATTCAGGCTGTTTTGCACTGAAAGAGAAACAATGGCAAATTTGCATTTTAATATATATTTCCCTTGGTCTTGTGGAATAATATAATAAAATATCTAGTAGTATAAATATAAAAATTTTTTATATGTTTTGTTTTATTCTGTAATAAATGGATTTTATAAAAATTCTTGGTATACCATGATATATTGTGCCAATGATTATAATAGTAATATCAGGAACAATAATATCCATAGTAGTAATGGAATATTAGTTTAATCACTCAATGAAAGATTTACAAATGTTAATAATATACTTTATAGTAATATGGAAGGTTTATGTTAAAGTTGATTTGTGAAAATACCTAAGATATAATATTATATTGTTTTTTATTTATTAGAGAGTATTGTAGGGTAATATTGCGACAGTAAATAGGAATACACACTAAAGTGGGCATATTATCTTCATATAAATATTATATATTAAATAAATCATAGTATAGCTAGTAGTCGCCAAGGTTGAGATATTAGTATAAAGGAGTAGTATTTGGAGGTGCTCGGTATCATTGTAGATATATGTTTATTTATCCATAATAATATATTATATATATACCATGCATAATGGAACAAGAGTTGGTGATAAGTATATATATATATGAAAGTATAGAATAATATAATCTATAATATAAGAATATATATAATATGATATAATATATATATATATATAAATATATAATATATATATAGTAGTAATATATATAAATATAATATAGATAGTTATATATTATATTAATAATAATATATATATATATATATTAATATATATATATATAGTATAATATATAAATATACACTATTAAATGTATACTATATATAAATATATATAAGTCACCCATTTATGATAATATAATATAGTATAGTATCTATAAACTATAATATATATATAAGTCACTGTATAAATAATTATTATGTATTAATAATAGTATATATTGTATTGAATAGTTATATGTATTAAAATATATAAATAGTATACTTAATAATAATAATAATATATACACCTATTCATAATATTATGTAAATATTATTATATTGTCGAGTATATTATATTATTTATATGGTAACCTTTTCCATAACTTCACACTTTTATCAGTTATGTCGAACACATCTCCAAATAACGATTATACATTATATAGTACTATATCTATACTATTCATACTACCTAGTATATTCAATAGGCAAACCCGTGGTGATTGAAACTCACACACTAATAATTTAATAGTTATTTCGCAGCCGAAGTCTTCACCAGGCTTCAGGTATTATAATAGGCAAGACGAAAGAAACATGATTGATTTCCGAATGACACATATCTTCAATTCTCTTGCACTCCAAATAATCTAATTAAAATCAATGCTCACCATTAAGAAGTTATATCTTTTCTCGTGATCCTCACGACAATAATCTTGGGTAATTTCTCAATTTTGGTGGCGAAAGAAACGTACTTCTGCCCCAGGATCACACTTTGTTTTTTTTTCTATACTGTTCTATGTATATCGTTAAAAATGCGTATTAGAAGGAATGTATTCGGAGCCAGTGTTTAGCAACAGCCGTCAAAAAAATGTTTTGCCCCCTTCTCCGGCCTCGTGAAACGCCATACCTGCATACATCACCTTTAACACCTTGTTATTCACAGTAAACGTCCGCCTCAACCCCTCCGACACCAATGCATTCTATAAAAAATGTAAACAGATATTACCCGTCAGACACAAATGCCAAAACAAAAAACAAATAAAAAAAAAAATCACATGCCTAGTAATTCTCCGATCCACCATTTTTCGGAGGGAGACACAACCTCAATTTTGAGAAGCAGTATTGAAAACATCCTCTTAAACCCACAATGCAATAAGTATGTTCTCTCTCACACCTCCCATCAGCGAGTGATTCATTCATCCTCACAGTGAATGTTTATTAGACAAAGGCCGAAAGATTAGATAGAGACGCCTTTCTCAATGTTTTAAGACTACTCATTTAATTCTCTAAAATATATAGTACTGGAATTTAAATTTAATCACTCTCTCTTTAAAAAATTTTCCACCATATTACCACTGTGAAGAACACAGCTTTTACTTCATGTAATTCACTTTTTTTCACAGTCCCAGTATGTTATCCCTTTGGTAAAGAAAAGGCTAATGCGACTAACGCATTTCCACTATCAATGATTGTTACTATCTTTCAACTTTCTAGAGACTAAGCTCGGACAAGCCATATTATAAAATCCATGCTTACAATACTTTCGTGAGATTCTGAGATTTAATGATTAAGGATCTTAAAATATGAAAAATTTCCTGTCACTTCAGTCAATTTTTTACTATATCTATTGCTAATGACAAACACGTATTTCAA
>JABUQX010125471.1:0-44220 GCA_015478945.1 Trachelipus rathkii
CACTTCCTTAATAAGCAAGTAATTAATTATTTAGCGACTTACCTTGTTAGTAAACTTCCGGTGCCACCGCCGTGAGAACCATTGAAAAGAGTTGCCCTTGCCAGGGAGAGACAGGTACAGCCGGCCGGGTGAATTCCTATGAGTCAGTGGCGGTCGGAAGGCGTTTTGGATCACGAGGACATCCCCGAGGACACCAGGGGACAGAGTACAGCCAGCCCGGGTAGATTCACTGAGTCAGTAGCCCCGGTCCAGGCGTTTTAGATCCGCGGGGACATTCCCGAGAGGTTGACAGGCACAGCCGGCCGGGTGAATTCACTGAGTCAGTGGCCCAATCAGGTGTTTAAATCCACGTGGACATTCGAAGGTTTGACCTTGCCAAAGGAGACAGGCGCGGTTGAGCGAAGTCGAGTTAGAAGGGACCCACGCCGCATTCACCGGAGTCGAAAGAACGAACGGGAGGAAGAAATCCACGTAGGGCTTTACTCCTTAAGGAATGATCGAGAACAGGAATGGAACGCTAAACCCACGTCCGTTTTAGAAGTCGGGAGGGAAATCCACCGTAGTGCTTCACTACCGTAAAGGGAAAGTCGGAACGCGGGCAAAACCCACGTCCGTTTTAGAGGAGTCAGGCGGTAGGAAAAACCAGTGCTTCCTCACGTAGGGGTCGAGAGAGTCGGGAAAACGGGGAGAGGGCAGGAACAGGTTAATCTGTAAGGGTTGGTGTCAAGTGGGAGCATATAGTCAGCGCGGGCCAACATAATCCGTACTATATTAGATCGAACCCAGTGATCCTAGAAACCCTCCGCCTCGCTATCCGTGTCAGTTGCGAAGTTGCTTGTCGGATTCGCCACATAGTAATTTCTGGCATCCCCAGCGGGATTATTGTTTGTTGGAGCAGGTCGCGATGTGTGACTCGGGTTGGAGCGGCAGATCTTTTGATCACGTGTATTGGAGGAATACCATATCTCCCGTTCCGGGACCGGAGTCGTTGTTGCCTCCTGGGATGCCTTCTTTGGATGCATTCTGTATCGTACAAGAAATGATGGACGGGATTTGGGCTAAGTTGAATAAGGGGGGGTTCAAGTTGAGTCATTTGTGTTGGATAGGTGAGGAATTTGTCCAGGTTGGCATGAGGATAGAGCAGGAACTCGACCGAAGAAAGGGCGGAGAAGTTTTGGGGCACCGGGCTAAAACGGTCCAGACGGCACTTGGGCAGCAGAGTTGGGTGTTGGACATTATGGTCCGGCATGTTGATCAGAAGGACGTGAGCATTCAGGTGTCGACCGTGGAGAGGGTTTTGAAACGGTTGAACAAAGGGAAGTGGGTGTTCAAACTCTAGTCAGGGAAGAGGGTAGGAGGGCGATTGGGCAGAGGGAAGCAAGTACCCAGATAGCGGACTCGAACGATAGTCTAGACTGGATTGACCAAAGGGATGTCAGTGTCCAGACTTCAATCAGAGAGGAAGTTAGGGAGACGGTTGAACGGGCGGACGCGACCACTCAAGTGACGGATTCGGATGGCGATCCGGACGAGTTCGAACTGAACGACATGGCTACACAGGTGGAGAAGCCATGGAGGGACTTGGAGTTGACTGCTCCGCCTCGCGTAGTTGAGCAAAAGGAGGCGGAAGTTCAAGTGACATTGGGAGACGGTAGTTTGAACGTGGCAAGAGCGATCGACGAAAACAAGCGAAACGAGAGATGGTCACATATTGAGTGTTCACTGGCCCAGATGGCCGAGTCGATCTCTGAACAGGGTGAAGTGGTGAAGAGCTTGAAAGCGGAGTGTTGTGGGGGAAGTGTGACCCAAGTTGTGAAACCTGGAAGTATGTATAGGGATGAGCATCAGAATGAGTTAAAATCGTTGGTAGATCCGATACAAGCTGGGACGGCAACGGGTATTATGCAGAGGGGTCGAGGGGATGGTCGGAGACGTAGTAGTGCTAGTGAATGGCAGAGTACGAGCGGGAGTGGCGGTCAGAGGGGACATGGCGGGCGTGAGAGGGCCAGAATGGGTTTGTGGGGCTCATTTGGGAGTAGTCAGAGGACAAATAGGGGTTCTTTTGCTTCTAGAAGAATGACGTGTTTTTATTGTGGTACATTGGGGCATGTGAGAGCAGAGTGTAGGTGGTGGTTAGGAGCATGTCTGTTGTGTGGCTCTTTTGGTCATTGGGTTAATCGTTGCCCGGAACGGCGCGAATTGAACCGCGCATTGCCGCGGAGTGAGGAGGGGGAACGTTCTTGCATGGAGTCGTCTTTATCAAGTGGAATCAGAGTGACTTTGGAAGCAAATCAGCGGGCTTCACAAGAAGTGAGGAAACCGCCGAGGGAGGTGACTACTAACAGGAACGTCTGTAGTGTTGTTCCTAAAGAGGGAAGGGTAAGGGAAAGTGTGCAAGTGTGTGTGACTGAGCCAAGAATTTCTGAAATTTCTTGTTTTGCTGAGGGTGATTTGCGGGTCCCAGATAATGTTGAAGAGGGTTGGGGTGTCTGACTGGGTCAGGTGTTACGGTAGTGTTCCCGAAGGGGCTGTGAAAGAATTAACGTTAAGGGAACCGGAGTTGAATGCGTGGTTGGATGATCGGGAATTGAACCATCGGGAGAAGGAGTGTAAGTTGAGTGAGAACCACCCTTGGCTAGGGGGTGGGATAACGTGTAACTTTGGAATTCAGAGCAATTGTACGAGCGTGAATGAGGAGGAAATTCAGCAGAATTTTCCACGGGATCGGGAACGGGTAAACTTTCCATAGTCTCGAAAAATTACGTTTGTGTTGTTTCTCAGGGCGGTTTTCGTGTTCCGAATGATGTGTTGGATAGCTCTAGCGAAGAGGTTCAGGGCAGTCACGTTTCGGGTAGTTTGGATGATGTCAGTGGTGAGTCTAGGGAGGTTCATTCGTGTTTGAATGTTGGTCATGTTGAGGAGGTGATGGCAGTTCAGTGTGTATCGTGGCATAAGGGTATGGATGATGATGATTCGGATCCATCTTGGGTGCTGCCAGAGTCGGTAGTTCCGGGAATCGTGCAGCGTTTTGAATCGGAATGGGGAAGGGCAGAATCGGAAGAGCCGGAAGTGTTGGAACCAGGGATTGAAGTCATGATGATCAAAGTCATGGCATGGGGTACAGAGTTGGAGGAGTGGGAGTCGGGAGCTTTGGAGCCACAGATTGAAGTCGCGAATAGCGGAATCGTGACATCAGAGTCGGGAAAGCTGGAGCCTAAGATCGGAATCGGGAGCACCGAGGCCATGGTATCGGAATCGGGCGAGTCAGAGACGTTGGAGTGAAAAATCGGAGTCGGGGGAACCGAGGTTATGGTATCGGAATCGGGATTATCGGAGTTAACTATTGGAGTCGTGACATCGGAGTCTTTGGAGTCTGGAGTCGACCTGAATTATGGTACCTTCTGGCGGTGGTTGCCGGGTGGTGAGTCGTGGTACAGGTCGCTGTCCTGTTCTCTGATCATGGGTCTTATTTATTTAACGAGTAACTATGGCCAGAGCATCTTCTTGTATTTTTGGGTCATTATACATGTGTACATTTTCATTGTATTGGGCTGAGTATTTTATCCATGCCTGATCATCAGTTATAGTTCTGTTGATACTTTATCGTTTATCAGGGATTGTTAATGGCTTAATGTATTTTTTTGTTATTAGGGTGCTATTGCTTGTGTGGATGCTGGTTGAAATTTTTGTGTGATTTCCCCGTGAGCGTTCTTGTTTTCCGGTTGTTTGTGTGTGCCGGCCGCATGATTGAGTGTTAGTGACCTAGGGAAAGGGAGAAAGAGAAAGAGGGTCGGGTGTGTTTGTGTTGCTTGTCTCGTCTTGAGTGATGGAGTGTTAGTGATATGGAATCAATGTCTTACGTTTTTTTCCCTCCCTCCTTTGAGGTTGTGTTTGTCAGTTGAGGTGTGGGTTGTCCCGCCTTCTTTATGCACTTTTATTAATTGTCCGATCTTACTAATATTTTCCTCTGTTTTTTAGCCTGTCCTTGCCAACATTGATCGGTAGCGTTCTTTTCAGGGATGTCTTTCGTGCTTCGGGAACGCAATGGCTGACGCGCGAATTGAAGAGGCGCCTTCCACGACTGACATTTGCCCCTTCAGAATTATCGGGCAACCGCGGTCAGGCTGAGGGAACCGTTCAGTGGAGGGGATCAAGTTCCTTAATGATGACTTGCCCATGAAGCGAAGAATGGGTGTGAAAGCAGGCGATAATGAGCGTTTGTTAAAGAGGACCGAGGATGTTAAAGAGGGCCGTTTTTTCCTCGCCCGGTGGCCTAGTGCTCTCACCACGAGTTTGGTGTGATTACCCTGGGTCGCCCATTGATGATTGCTGGGAGTCGTGGAGGAGACATCAAAGGATTCGCGACTTGCAAGATGCGAAGGAGTGATGGCACCGCTCGGAAGGCGGGATGGATCGCCGCACATGATGCCATGAAATGAGAATTTGTCTTAATTATTTTGTCTTCAAAAAAAAAGAAAAAAAAATGGTACGTTATATTTGTACCTAAAAAAAAGGGGGGCACGATATATATAAAAAAAAAAAAAAAAAAAAAAAAAAAAAAAAAAAATTCTTGTTTTATTACTGTTAACAAGAGCTGAAATATTGAATTAATTTCTTAACGTTGCTTGCCGCGGACACCAAACGAGAAGTGATCGATTCGGGGCATATATGTTTTTAAGGGAGGGTTGTTTTGGTTATTTTTTTTTTAGGGTTAGTGTTGTGAAGATAGTAGGGTCTATCTTGTGGTGGGGTAATGTAGGGAATTGAGGGGGGTTTTGATGATATTAGGGCATTGTTTTATTGTTTACTGACTATGCTTTCAGTTTTTTTCCTTACATGTAAATATTAGGTAATAATTATTGCCCTGCCAAAGAGAGAGTTTAAAAGTTAAGGGCGAAGATAGGGCAGCAGTCGCGAGTGAAGTGTTAACGAGGAGCCACTTCTATAAGTAAGTTATTGGGCGTTTGATCATATTTAGAGGGAATAAATTACGATTGTATGAGTAATGAGTGTTTGTTTTAAAGGTGGCAGCGATCTCGGGATTACAGCGACTTCGAGAACACAGCGATTTCAAGGCTACAGCGATCTCGAGACTACAGCGATCTCGGGACTACAGCGATCTCGGAACCGAGGTGATTGCTAAGAGCTTAAGCAATTTTGGGACTGATCTCTTATAAATCATCGTATTCCAACGGAGTGAGCGTGAAGAGTTCGTGGTTCAGTAATATCCCGAACGACAGTGAGTCCCTTGCTTATATAGCTAAGGCGGTAAGCGACGTTCCAGGAGGATCGGAGGAGCCTTGGGAGGGCGTTCACGATTCAGTGTTGGCACTCCTATCCTCTTTCTATCTTTTTGTCTTTTGCGGGGTTGTCTTTTCATGTAAGTTATTGAACAGTCGCTATTTTGGGAAAATCAAGCAGCTCAAATTAAAGTGTCATTGTTTGTAATCTAGTAAACGAAAGAAACGAAAGAGTTTATTATTTACCTTGCAACTTTTCTCGAAGGTGGGTTACTGAGGGGTTTCCAGAGGTTTGAAAAGAACGGCTATTTTAGCGACTGTACCGTGTCAGTCACGACTATCCGGCGTCCACCACCGTGAAAACCATTAACAAGAGCTGCCCTTGCCCGGGAGACAGGTGCGGCCGACCGAGTGGTTTCACCAAGTCAGTGACCCCGGTCGGGCGTTGAGATCCACTGGGACATCCCGAGGTTGCCCCTTGCCAAGGGAGACAGGCGCGGTCGAGCAAAGTCGGGCCGGAGACGGACCCACGCCGGGTTCACCGGAGTTGGGGCAAAGGGAATCCACGTAGCGCTTCACTCCCGTAAGGGACAGTCGGGGACGGAAGGGAACGGGCAGAACCCACGTCCGGGTTTAGAGGAGTCGGGCGGTAGGAAAAATCCACCGAGGTGCTTCACTCCCGTAGGGGTCAAGTCGGGAGAACAGGGAGAGAACGGAACAGGAAATCTGTCAGGGTCGGTTTCAAAGGAGCATAGTCACCGCGGGCCAACGAACAAAGTCCGATATTATATTAGATCGAACCCAGTGATAGCTGTAACGGGTGGCGAGAGTAACGTTGGAGCTTCACCAACGAACTAACGGGAGGCTTAGAAACCCTCCGCCTCGCTATCCGCGGCAGTTGCGATGGTTGCTGTGTCGGATTCGCCACATAGTAAATTTTTCTGGCATCCCCAGCGGCAGCAGTACAACGGGAGCTATCTGAAAAGGAGCCTCAGCATCCCGCCGCCTAGGTTGAATTGGCCTGGGAGGGACACCGTTTGTAGGGGCTGGCACTCCTTTCCCCCTTTTTTACCGATTAACGATTGAATGGGCATAGCCCAATATTGTGTATTTCATTTCTGATTAAAGACATCTTCGTGAGAATCTATTTGTGACTTAATTACTGTCCATACTTTCAGATCAGCTTTTCCCCCTTTTTCTATTACTGCCTTCGTCTTACTGTACCCAGGGATAACGTTAGGATCATTCCCCTCTACTGCTTTCTTCCCCTTTTCTGATAACCTTGTACTTCGTGTTTTTCCTCTTACTAATTGTTTCCTGACTTTGGAGAACGAGGGTCGCAGCGGTGTGTTGACCAGTGGTGCTGTCACAGCCAACAGGCGTTCCAATACCATATCAGACCGAACCCTAGTGTTAACTGTAGCGGGTGGCGAGAGTAACACCTTGGGGCTTCACCAACTCATTAACGGGAGGCCTAGAAACCCTCCGCCTCGCTATCCGTGTCAGTTGCGAAGTTGCTTGTCGGATTCACCACATAGTAATTTTTGGCATCCCCAGCGGGATAGTTTGTTGGCGAGTGTCGTTTTTTGTCAGGGAGTTGGATTATTTTTTTTTTGAACTAGGATGGGCCAGGAAGAGACAGTTGCCGGCCCTAGTGGGGTTCCTGCGGGTACACCCAAGGAACGCGGAGGTTATGATTTGTTCCTCAGTGCATTGAAGGATTTTCGGACCCTCTATGCTGCGGGTGAGATAGATAAGGACTTGGGGGAGGCTTCAAGGGAGGTCCAGCGGACCTTAATTGAGTGTGGTGGTGCGGCAGTACAACGGGAGTTATCTGAAAAGGAGCCTCAGCATCCCGCCGCCAAGGGTGAATTTAAGGGAGAGGTTCGTCGCCCAAGTGGCGATATTTCAGGTAGTGATGGAGATAGTCGGGAGAGTTCTTGGCCGCGTCGCTCAAATTCTGGAGGTCGGCGAGGAAAGGGGAAGGGGTCCGCTCGCATGAAGAGCCAAGCCGCACAACCGGATGGTGGGGGCGGATGGTCGGCGGATGACCGGACCTGGCGCATGGAACAGCGAGAGTTGTTGTTGAACATCGACGAGTCCTTGGCCAGGATTGCCGATGCAATTTCTGGTTATACGCGGATGGGTAGGAGTGTGAAGCCGTTGTCTTTCGAGGTCAGAGGGGCGCAGTCTTTCAACAGTTTCCTTAGGAAATTTGAAGGCTATGCTAGGGATAACGTGGGAAATGATCCTAACCGTTGGCTGGTGGAACTACGGGCCCATTTGAAAAGTGACGTACAACGAGTGTATGATAAGTGTTATAAACAGGGAGCAAAATATCGCTCAGTGGTGGGACGACTTCGTGAATGGGTGACTCATCAGAAGCTGGAGACCCTCGAAGAAAAGTGCGGTAAATTTTATAATGCGACCATTCGCACTGACGAGACTCTTAGCGATTACGCTATGAGGTTGGAGACGTTGTTTGGCGGCGCCTTCCCGCAAGCTGAAGGCCCGGATATGGCTTTGCGGCGCCAATTTATGCATAGTATCCCTCGTTCGGAGAAGGAGAAGGTAAAACTGCGGTTGGGAGTACAACGATTGGATGAGGGACGGCGAGGAGAGCCTGAATGGAGGGATTTGTTGAAGGTCCTCTTGGACGAAACTTTGGAGGGTAGGAATCGTAGTGAGGAGCATAGACAGAGAGGGACCAGGGACGAACCAATCCAAGTGTGGACGTTTGCCTGGAGTGAATTACCGGAAAGGATCAGAGGATGGAACAGACTGGGAGGGTGAACAGCGGAGACGTGCACGAGAGAGTGACCAAGGGTGGACCAGGGTTGGGCCTCGCAGGGAACGTCGAGGTAACCGTGAATATGGTCAAGTTGAACGCCGGGCAACGCCACCGAGGAGGGAAGAGCAGGGACCGGCTACCTCGGACAGTGGTAGGTTGCGTTGCTTCCATTGTCGTAGGAGAGGCCACACCAGGGAAGAGTGTAGAAGGTTCCTCGGGGCTTGCTTGTTGTGTGGTTCGTCTGATCATTGGGTGACGCGTTGCCCTGATCGACGAGAATTGCAGAGGGACGGACCATCGGGGGTGGGTCCGGGACAGCCGGTTGCCCTTCGGGGACCTTGAAGACCACATTGCATCTGGTGTGACATGGATGGACATAGCGCGGAGGGTTGCGCCGAGTTCGTTAACCACAAACGGAAGTCTAGGGAAGAGAGACAGGGGCCTCCCCGAACAGTGGAGGCACGTGTCGAGGAGGGACCGGCCCGCGTGATGGAACAGCCCGTCCTAAGGAATGAGGTTGCCGGGTATACTCTTGGTTTCCAGGGTCAGAATGGAGGACAAACTCCAATTCAGGGTGGATTTTCGGGACCCCAGGGTGGTCAGAATCCTTTAAACGGTTAAGTTCCGAGGCACTTGGTGTATGCTCGGAACGAGAAATCATGTCGCGAGAAGGGGGAGCGGGAAGTGAACTGAACCTTGAGGCCGTGGAGTGGGTCCAGAAGGATGATTCCCCTAAGCCCCAGCTGGTTGACAAGTGGGGCTGTCGCGAACGCTCCGGAAGCGAAACGTCGGGTGGTCGACAGTGTAGTGTATATCAGTCAGGCAATAAAGGGAGATGCAGACTTCTTGAAGATTCAAAATTTACTCCACATAGAAGTAGAAGTCTCGGGTAGACGGGCGGACGCGTTGATAGATACAGGGGCCCAGTTCGGGTTGATCAGCGCGGATTTTGCCGCGGGAGTGGAAGGTGAGCGGAGAGAAATTAGCATGGGTGTTAGGGGGTTGGGAAATACAAACGTTTTCCATGTGGATACAGCGTTGAAGCTTACGTTGAGGATCCGCGGGATTGATATGGAGTCGGTGGAATTCCTGGTGATGCGCGGATTGTCGCATCAGCTAATACTGGGAATGAATTTCTTTACTGAAAATAGTGTAACTATTAACCTTGCGTGGGGTCGTTTTTCGCGAATCCTCGGAAAGGAAGCCAGAGAGGATTTTTACTTGAAGGGATGTGACCATAGTGACAGCTGTAAACGGATCGTTTCTGCAGTTCGTTGTGAAGTTCAAGAGGCCGTTAAAATTGGGATCGGTGGTTGGAAGAGGGGTCAGCGTGAACGTGGCAGACAAACTGACAAAGGAAACCCAGCAGGAAGTGACAACTGAGGGCCGAGAGTTCTTTTTCGATGGGTGGGAACTTGTGAAAAGGTTGAACCAGCAAACTTCAGTGATGTCCGGCATCGTGGACTCGGATGTATCTTTTGAAGTCGTGGTCAGAAACATTAGTAATAAACCAGTTTAATTGGTGAAGGGGGCACGGCTGGGCTTATTGCACACGTTGTTGGACGAGGAGCTGGGCGTGAATGCGACATTGGAGGAAGAAGGGGTGTCCAAGGATGAATGGACTGAACAGAAGTTGAGGGAAGAACTGATCTTGGATGAGGGATTGAACAGTGGTGAGCGGGACCACATTTACCAGCTGTTGCTGAAGTATAGTGCCGTTCTTAGTGTCGGGGAGTTCGACGTGAAGGGCGTCGCTTTGACGTCTCATCGTATCGCATTGTATGATACGACACCCATTTGGCAGCGTCCGCGGAGATTTCCGGCTCCTGTGGCTGACGAGATTGAGCGTCAGTGTGAGGAGTTGTGCTTGTTGGACATCATCGAGCCGAGTACTTCGCCGTGGAGTTCGCCCGTGGTTCCCGTGAAGAAGAAAGATGGGACAATACGAATGTTTATTGATTATCGTCGGTTGAACGCCGTCACGAAGCCCGATAGGTTCCCTATGCCGAACTTGAGCGATGCGGTGTTTAGCCTTCACGGGATGCGCTATTTTACGTCTCTGGACTTAGTAAAGGGTTATCATCAGATGCCGATTGACGAGAATAGTCGGGAATGTACCGCCTTTTCTACCACTAGGGGGCATTACCAATTTAAGGCGCCGAGTTTCGGTCTTAGGAATGCCCCGGCAGCTTTCCAGCGTGAGGTCCAGGCATTACTGAGTGGTCTTCCCCGGGGTAGGATCGTCATTTATATCAATGACATACTGATCATGGAACGCGATTTTAAATCCCACTTGACCCTCCTGGAAAAGGTGTTGAGAAAATTGGGAGAGGCAGGTGTTAAATTGAAGCCCAGCAAGTGCCACTGGTTCAGGAGCGAGGTTCCTTACCTTGGACATCTGGTGGGGGTTGACGGATTGAAGAAAGATCCGCAGTATATGCAGAAGGTTTTGGAGTACCCGAAGCCCCTGACGTTGACGCGTGTTCGCGAATTTTTGGGTTTGGTTAACTTCCAACGTAAGTTTATACCACAGTGTTCTACGATAGCGGCCCCGTTGTCCGCTGTGACTGGAGAAGGGGATTCTACCGGTCGGATGGACGAAGGAAATGGAAACTTTTTTCCAAAAGTTGAAGGAAGAGATGGCACGAGACGTGAGCTTGGCCTTTCCGGATTACTCCTTGGGAGCTGAGAAGCTTGAGCCGTCAGTGGATACTTCGGGCACAGGCGCGGGGGCGTGCCTTACTCAGAGGCAGCAGGGGGAGGAACGGTTGATAGCGTTTTCATCTATGACCTTTCCGACTGCGCGGCGGGGTTATTCTACCATTGAACGAGAGTTGGCTGGACTGCGATGGGGGGTCAAGAACTTAAGAGCATTCTTATATGGTCGCCAGTTTACCCTCTTTACCGACCACCGCCCATTGGTGTACCTTCACGCTATGAAAATGAGTGACAGTCGATTGGCAAGGACAGTGGATGACCTGGCCGAATTTTGCTTCGAGATCAGATATCGACCTGGGAGAGAAAACATACTGGTGGACGCACTTTCTAGGGTCCCCACACGATTGCCTGTTGAGGAGGAGCCCGCGGAGGACGAACTGCCCAGGGGATTGGAGGTGATGGAAAAAGTGGACGGCGGACCCGATTCCTTGTTCGACAGTCTGTTGATTGTACTTAGGGAAAAGGGAATAACACGCAGGGAATGGGAGATTCCCGCTGATGCTCTTATGCTTCGCCGGGGGTTCGTTTCGCGATTGATGGATGACCCCCAACGTTATCGGATTCCTTTTGAAGGTAAAAAGAAGGCACAGCTCAGAGAAATGATGCGGAAAGGGGTTTTTCCTATCATGGACGTATTGCTCGCCGCGAGTGAAATGTATAAGATCCGCATTTGGGTTCATTCCGGCGCTGATGCGCCCATCGTGTATGTCATGGATCCTTCTATTGAGGACGGGGGCTTGTCGCGGTTGCATCTCCAATGTATGGGGTGAGTGCACTTTAACCCACTTCGGGAACGCCCGGATTTTGCGGGTCAATCCTTGGGCGAGGAGGAACACCGGGCGGCGGAAGGCCAGGTTGCTGAAGGGAAGGCACAGGATAGTGCACCAGGGGGAGAAAGGGTGTCGAAATCCGAAACAAGTGGAAGAGTCGACTGAGGAAGAACCGCGGACGGGAGTAAATTACTTTATGCGGGCTGCGGGGGCCGAGTCGGGCATTCCAACCTGTGGACATGAAGGTTCTGGGGTCGCTTGGACGGGGTTGACCATCGGAAATAAACGATTTTGCGCGCTCCTGGATACAGGTGCGATGCTTAGCATTGTCTCCCAAAACGTGTTTGCCTCCGCCAGAGCGGAAGGTGCTTTGGTGAAGGACCGCGGGGTGAATGTGCGGATCAAAGGCGTGGGGTCGGCCATTGTGGAGGCAAACTTGGGCGCAGTGTTGATGGTGAGCACGGACAAGAAGCAGATGGAGTTTCCGTTTGTCGTCATTTCGGGAGAAATGATCCCAGCGTGTTGCATCGTGGGCATTAATTTCCTGATTAAGGCTGGCGTAGAGTTTGATTTTAGGAATGCAAGCATTAAGCGAACCTCGGAAGTAATCTTGGCGCACCAGGGCACTGTGGAAATGGCCGAAAGTGATGTCGAAAGTGGAGTAGAGAGGATAGGGCGAAGGGTGGGAAACCAGCTGGTCAATGTTGACCAGTTATTCAGGGCTCAGGAGACGGATTTTGTAATCCGCAGCGTGAAGAGGAGAATTTAGGATGGCCGTGACCGGTTGTCCGCTGGGGAAAGGTTGAAGGAGTTCCGGCGTTACTGGCAGCACTTGAGAGTTGAGAATTGTCTGTTGCTTTATAAGCAAGAAGAGGGGGCAGTGAGTTTGGCGGTGGTCCCCTTTCGGTTTTGTTTCACCGAGAGATGGCCCACGTGGGCACTGCAAAGGTTCACGCCATGATGAGACAGTATGTTTCGCACCCCTCTATTCTCCGTACCGTGAAAGATGTATGTACCTCGTGCCCGCAGTGCCAGAAGTTTAAGATCGGCCATCAGGCTGTGCAGACTCAGACCTTGAAGATCGTGGCGTCACGCCCTTTTGAGCTGGTGGCCGTGGACTTGGTGGTGTCCCCAACGACAGCCCGGGGAAATGTTGGTTGCCTGATGGTCGTGGATCATTATAGCAAGTGGGTGTTGGCACGCCCCATTCGAGATAAAAGAGCCCAGACCATTGTTACCATTTTGGAGCGGGATATCCTGCCATCCCTGTTACAAGTGCCGGAGAGAATTCTCACGGATAATGAGCCAGAGTTTAGAGCACTGGAGTTTGAGAACTTGCTCGAGCGATATAACATCTCGCACGTGTTCACGAGTCCGCTCAGACCAGCGAGCAACGGGGCCGTTGAACGTGTCAACCGCACAGTGGGGGAAATTTTGCGGAGCCTGGTGGAGAGGAATGGGACAACCTCCTGACGAAGGCATTGGTCACGTACAACTCGGCCATGCATCGCCAAACAGGGAAGACTCCATCAGCACGAATGTTGGAGGAAAACCATAATCAGGGGATGGTCGCCCCCATTTCGCGGCAAGAAAGAGAAAAATGGATTGAGGGACACCCGAATTTTTGTCCGTTCCGCGTGGGGCAACTTGTCTTGCGAAAAAGGGTATCGAATGATAGGAGTGTTCGAAAATTAAAAGCGAGGTATACCGGCCCCTTTTATGTCCGGAAAGTAAATGAGAATGAGGTCACCTATCAGGTTGCGGAGTCCAGGGGTGAAGAGGTTGCGGTGCAGAGGGTTCATCATCGTCACCTGAAACCCTGGATCCAGCCGCCTAAGTACTTAAGGGATTACTACTCACTTGTGGAGAGGGTGGAGGTTCGTGATTCGGACGATGAGGGGGAGTCGGTGCTTTCTGCTGGAACGGGGGTAGCATCTGATAGTGACTCGAGCTTCTCGGGGTTTTCTGTTCCGCGGCGAGGGTTGTTTAAGGGCGGTTATTGGGTTCCGAGTAGAGAAGACAGCCGAGGTAGTTATCTCGTTTCAAGTGAAGAGAGAGAACAGGGTAGTAGTGGTGATTTTAGCGATGTGGGGGACCAACGTGATGATCAGTTTCCAAGGTGGGTTCCGGAAGAAAGGGGTTGTCGCATCCGTAAGGGAGTGGTCGGGTTAGACGATCGTACTGTCAGAGGTGCGGAGGAAGAGAGGAGGCCCCCCTGTCAAGTGAGTGGAGGTGCATTTCAGGATCTAGAAAGGGTGGCAGAGGAGCTGGGAGAAAGAGTAAGGGGTTTGGTTGGTTCTCGGGTTCGGCAGGCAGTGAGTTTCATGTGGGGGGACCTGTTCCAGGCGTTGATTAACGGAGGCGAGCGTACTTCAGATTCTATTTTGGGCAGTGTATGCTTGATTTGTCGCGACCAACTGATTGGTCATGGTACAAGAAGAGAGGTAGCAACTCAAGTAGAAATCTCGGATGGTGAGTTGTGTGGTCGTGACCTCGACCTATCGCGGATTTTGCCGGAGCCACAGTGTAGCTGGTTGATAGATTTGGATCAGAGCAGGAAGCGGATTTGAACGGAGAGGATTTGAGCGAGGTTTCTTCTACAACGCCAAGCGTAAGAGAATCTACACGTTGCGAGGAGTTGTTGCAGCAGGGTGAGGAGAGCGTCGGGGACACGGAGAATGAAGTTTCCGAAGCGGTGCAGGTTTGTGAACCGCGGGTGGACCCTGAAGAGGAGTATTTTACTTCTTTTGAGGGTTTTGAGGAGATGGAGCCGGAGCACGAGTTGGTGAGGAGGAGAGCAGAGGAGTTACGAAGGTGCCTTGGGGGTTGGCCCCAGGATTGGACTGTGAGCGAGGGGTCTGGACGTGATGAGGGTGCCGAGGGGACAGAGGCTGGAACCCCTGATACCTCGGTAGTTTGCGAAACATTGGTGGACCTTGAGGAGAACATTTCTTCCAAAGGCACTGAGGGGGGTCGCTCAGTTTCCGCGGAAAATATTGTGGGGAATGTCATGGAGCAGATGTGTACTCGTTCGAGAGGACGGGTCGTGGATTTACCAAATGTTCAGTTGAATACTCTTGAGTATAAGAAGGGATGGCGTTAACGGCCTAGAAAAATTACCTTGTAAAAGAATTTCTTTTTTTTTTGGTTTCTCGTCGTGATCGGTCATTGGTTTCTCTCGCGGCTGGGTTGATTTCTTTTTTTCTCCAACAGTTTGTATTTTGTTCTGGAAATTGCAATGTTTTTTCCCTTAACCTTTTTTCCTTTTTTTTTTTTCTTCCCTTTCTTTTCCCGTTCTTTGCTGGCTTAGCTTGTACATATCCATGACTTTACCTGGTCTTCAACCATCCCTTTTTCCTTCTTGCCTGTGTGGAGCCTGAAATGCATTGTATAATCCCTTTTTCGTTCTTGGCCGAGTTGCCGGCGCACATCTTTTGCATGTGTTGCTTCCTTCGCGTGACCGCATCTGTTTTTTTTTCTTTCCCTTTTCTCTCTTGTTCCCTCTTTCCTTAAACCAGCTTTTGTTCTGGCTTTGCCCAGATGTGCGCTTTATAAGCGTTTTTTTTTTTTTTGTTTATTTTTGTCCCCTTACTCTATTGACTTTTAACCAAACTGGTCAATTAGTTTTCCCTTGTAAATTGTGCCAGCCTTGACCATGCAGTGAATCACGCTCATCGTGCTCTTTCTTCTCGGAGACAAGGGTTGACGCTCGCAGTAACGCGTCGACCCCTGCAGAAGAACATATCGAGAAGAATGAGAAATCGAGATAAGCAGGGGAGGAGACCTGGATGGGATCAGGATCTCTAATAATTATTTGCCCATGAAGTAAGGAGTGGGTGTGGAAGCGACCAATCGTGAGCCTTGGACCAAGTGGGCAGGAATGCAATAAATTCCCGCAGCCTTTCCTGGGTGGCCTAGTGCTCTCGCCTTGAGTTGTGAGATTACCTGGGTCGCCCACTGATGCCATCCGGAGGAAATATATGTAGGGAATTGAGTCCCCATTTGTACATAGATTTCACGGCCTTTCCTGGGTGGCCTAGTGCTCTCACTTTGGGTTTGGTGAGATTACCCTGTGTCGCCCATTGATGCCGCAAAAAGGATGAATGTAGGGAGGAATCAGGCCTCCTTTATAAAGAAAAAATAGATTACCACAGTCCTTCCCGGGTGGCCTAGTGCTCTCACTTTGAGTTTGGTGAGGTTACCCTGGGTCGCCCACTGATGCCGTCCGGAGGAAGTATATGGTGCTGCACAAGCATGATATGGAGGGAGGAATCTGACTCCCTTTGTAAATATTGTAAAAATTTTGTTGTAAAAAAAAAAAAAAAGACAAAAAATAGCTCAAAAAAAAAAAAAAAAAAATTGTATAATTGTACATATATTTCGTTTTATTGTTTTTGAGACAGTAGGGCTTTCCGCGGATTACTGTATGGGATGATCAAAGTATGAATGAGGAGATTGGAGAGAGTAGTGATGATTGTGAAGATAGTAGGGTCTATCTTGTGGGGGGGTAATGTGGGGAATTAAGGCTCCAGGGTGTTTTATTATGATTATGATTATTATTATTTCTATTATGTCTTTATGTTCATTGTTATTTCATTTTTGTTATCATTTTTTATTACTGTTATTTATCCTTGATTTAATGCTCCCTTTTCTTGCCAGTTTCAGAGGGTCTTAAAAAAAAAGAGTTGAATGATTAAGACCCCAGGTAGAAAAAAAATAAAAGTGAAAGACGGACGATTGGCAGGTGCAGTGGAAGTCACGGTGCCACTTCTATAGGTAGGGGTTGAATGTGGAGTGGAGGATGAATTGAGAATTGCTATTATGAAATATAATGTAATGTTAATGAATGATTTTCCCCTGCAGGTAGATTGTTGTGTTACTAAAAAAATAATGAAGCCTTTCCTTTTTATTATAGGTGGCAACGAGTAACTTGCTTCCTTTGGCTTTTTCCGTTGATCATTGGCTTCATCTCGTTCCCATTAGTCCCCTGCAAATCTACTGTGCAATATTTCTCGATTCCCGGGGTCTTTCCGCTGTCATTAGCCTTCCCAGAGTGAATAATTGCTTGTTGCTTCAAACAAAACGGGAAAGCATTCCTACTGTCTCGTGCAGAGGGTAGGAGTGGCCTGGGAGGGACACCGTTTGTAGGGGCTGGCACTCCTTTTCCTCTTTTTTTGGACAGTGATTAAATTCCAAAGGGCGTAGCCCAATATTGTGTAATTCCATTTCTGATTAAAGACATCTTCGCGAGAATTCTTTTACTTGCCTATTTGTGACTTAATTACTGTCCATACTTTCAGATCAGCTTTTCCCCCTTTTTCTATTACTGCCTTCGTCTTACTGTACCCAGGGATAACGTTAGGATCATTCCCCTCTACTGCTTTCTTCCCCTTTTCTGATAACCTTGTACTTCGTGTTTTTCCTCTTACTAATTGTTTCCTGACTTTGGAGAACGAGGGTCGCAGCGGTGTGTTGACCAGTGGTGCTGTCACAGCCAACAGGCGTTCCGATACCATATCAGACCGAACCCTAGTGCTAACTGTAGCGGGTGGCGAGAGTAACACCTTGGGGCTTCACCAACTCATTAACGGGAGGCCTAGAACCCTCCCCTCGCTATCCGTGTCAGTTGCGAATTTGCTTGTCGGATTCGCCACAATATATATATATATATATATATATATATATATATATATATATATATATATATATATATATATATATATATATATATATATATTTAATATTACTTTTGTAGGCTCCTGCTGTCCTCCAAAGAGAAACAAGCTACCTCAAGATATTGCTGCACCACAGCAGGTTGGGTCCAGATTAGTGATGTACCGATAGTATCGGTATCGGCTATTTTCTTATTGGTATCGGTATTGGTTAATATGGCCGATACTTCTTACTTTTTGGGTGAAAAATTATGAGAAACTTTTAGATTCAAAAATAAATCTAGTTTCGATATATAGTTAACACTAGGTTATGTTTTTTTTTTTCCTAGACTTCTTTTAATTTGGGTTTAGCATAACATTTGCCTATTTGGAAAGCCATTATTATAATTTATACAGATGTAGTTTCCACGTTTTTAGTTGATCAATAGTATTTTTTTTTCTTTTTTTGTACACAATTTTGTGAGTGTGTGTGTGTGTGTGAGTGCGTGAGTGTTTTTAAACTTTCTGGATTATTCATATTTTAGATATTTACTGTAAATAGGGTTTCAGAGTTTTAAAATTTCAGGTTTTAAATTAAGGTTTTAGCGTACGAATAATTTTTCCTCATTCCTCCTTTGGTTCTTGTCTGTTTGTTTCTGTCTGTTCTTTTTTTTTTTGTTATGATTGTGTGTGCTTGTATGATAGCAGATTTGCACAGGCGTGGGCTTTCTATTGACTTTACCATCATCAGTGGCTTGTACTCTAACTCTGCATCCGTGGAATACCACCTCTCTAACTCTAACCCTAATATTTTGCTCTTGTCTGAGGCCCAGATGGCTAAGAATTCATCCTCTAACTCATTCAATATATCCAACTATAACTTATTTTATAATTTCCATCTGAAGGGTGGAGTATGTACCTATGTAAACATAAACACTCCTATAACAAGTCTCGAGAACCTCGAATCTCCTAACTTCGATGTTCTTTGGCTTAAAATCTTTCTTCCTTCTACTACAATTATCTTGTGCTTCTGCTACTGTTCTCCTAACAGAACAGATTTTCATGCCTTTTTTGATTACCTTTCTCACGAAACTGTTATATCTTCTCATCCAAATACTGAGGTCCTCTATTTAGGGGATTTCAATGTACACAACACTGAAAGGATGAGTTCATCTCATACCGTACTTATTTAGGTGGGGAGGAAGCCGAATCATTCAGTATTCTCAACGATCTGGAGTAACTAATTAAAGAACCTACACACATTCTGGATCATCCCAACCAATTCTTGAACACACTTGACCTATGTTTCACCACTAATCCTTCTCTCTATAAATACACCACCTTCGCTCCTATCGGTAAATCTGACCGCAACCTTATATCTCTTAATTTTAATACTTTCTCTCCAACAGCTCCATCCTGCCCTATGCGGTTTTCTGGCACTTTGATCGGGCCGATTGGAGGGCATTGCGTTGCTTCTACACTAACTATAATTGGAGTGACTGATTTGACTCTGAAGGCACTTCGGCTTCTGCCGATAGAGTGGGAGCTGTAATAGTTGATGGGATGAGCAGGTTCATTCTTTCTTCGACTAAATCTTTTTCTCCTCACAATCCATGGTTTGATCATGCTTGTTCTCTGGCTATTCAGGCAAGAGACAGTGTGTATCAGTTGTGGAAAATTCTCGTTCTCATATCACTCTTGCTAATTTTCATTCAGCTAGAAATCGTTGCAGGGGTACTTTTCAACGAGCAAAGCGGACTTTCATTAAACGAAAGTATGCTGACCTCCTTGGTTCTCCTACTGACAAATCTTTCTGTCCTTTTGCCAAAAACATCTCTAACAACTCTGTAAATCATCCATTCCTCTTCTTATTCGCTCTGATGGTTCTGTTCCTAATACTCCAACTGAAAAGGTCAATCTCTTTGGCCTCCTATTTTCCTCTAACTCAACCCTGGACGATTCTGTCATTCCTCTTCCTCTTCCTTCTCCTCTCAGGTGTCCTATGTCTTTACCTGTGATTACATTTGATCAGGTGCATGGGCTCCTGAAATCTATAAACGGTAGAAAGGCGGGTGGCCCGGATGGCATTCTTCCCCAAGTTTTGAGGGAGTGTGCTTCTGTGCTGACTCCGCCCCTCGTTCAACTATATTCTCTATGCCCCAATACTAGCACTTTCCCTCAGTGCTGGAAGCGCGCATATGTCCAACCTATTCTGAAAAAAGGAAGCCGCTCTGATCCTTCTAACTATCACCCTATATATCTAACTTGCATTCTATCTAAGATCTTTGAAACCCTTCTCAACTCTCACTTCTTAGACCATCTGGAATCTCATTCCCTTCTTTCCGATCGCCAGTACGGCTTTCGGCGCTCGAGGTCTACTGGCGATATACTTTCCTATTTAGCAGATTTATGGTTTTCCGCCCTTAGGAACTACGAGGAGACTTGCATGGTCACGCTTGACATATCCAAAGCATTTGACCGGGTATGGCACGCGTCACTGCTCTCAAAGCTTTCCTCCTTTGGGTTTTCTCCTTCTCTTTGCTTACTTATGTCTAGCTTTCTTTCAAATCACTCAATATCAGCTGTTGTTGATGGGGCGACTTCTTATTCTTTTTATGTCAATAGTGGTGTTCCTCAGGGTTCTGTATTATCTCTTACTTTATTCTTGCTTTTCATTAATGATCTTCTCACCTGCATATCTAACTCTATCCACTCATATGCCGATGACTCGACCCTTCATTCTTCAACTCATTTCAATTCTGACCCTCACACTTCCCTAAAATTGCCTCTACGTCTTAATCTTTCCGATTCTATTCTCGCTGACCTAGATAGAATTTCCGGATGGGGTCATCTCAACCTTGTGAAATTTAATTCTTTAAAAACCCAACTTCTACAAATCTCCCTCTATAAGACACCTGACTTTCCTCTCTTTCGATGGTTCTTTCGTCTCTCCTGTTGACAATATAAACAACCTTGGCCTTAACAAACAAAAAAATGTCTTGGAAACCTCACATCACAATGGTTGCTAGGTGGCCTCAAACAAATTGGGGATTCTGTTTAGACTGCGAGACTTTTTCCTCTTCTCAGTTACTCCACTATACAAGGGTCTCATCCACCCTTATATGGACTACTGTTCTCATATCTGGGGGACTCTGGTTTCACAAGGCTTTTGAATAGGGCCGAGTCAAAGGCCAAAAGGCTTATAAACTGTCCTGTACTTTCTAGTTCACTTGACCCTCTTTCTTTGCGGCGCGATGTTGGTGCTTTATCTCTTTTCTATTGGTAACAGTAGCGGCAGAGTGCTCGAGGGAGCTTTCACTCGCGTACCACCACCTTTCTGACCCTCATAGCACAAGGGTGCTGTGTCGGCCACATGAGTTTTGTGTTTGATATTAGTAACTCAGACTAGTTTGCTATGGTGCCTTCTTTCCTGCCACCTCTGTTCTGTGGAATTTGCTTCTATCTTCTGTGTTTCATATAATTTAATCCTCACTTTAAGCGTCTGTGCTAATCTGTATAATTTGCGTTAGATGAATTTTTGGGACGTTCAACACCCCCTCCTTGAATAGGTTTCTGCCAGTGAGCGGCAGTGACAACTGTATAAAAAAAAAAAAGGTTCTAATAAAGGAATTCATTAAGCTAGCTAAAACCCACAAGGATGGCATCTCGACGGTGAACCACTTCTAGAATGCATTTAAATAGCATAACCGAGGAGCTTGTTCAGCATGTCAAAAAATATTACAGTTGGAAATACCGTATCAACCTTCTTGTGCTTTGATATTAGCTGATGGTATTTTCAGCAAATAAACCTACTGATGATGAAGAGGATTTGGATATGTTGGACTTTGATAAGTTTGTGGCCGAAATTGCATTGAAATCTCATTCACCTTCAAAGGAATCACACCAAGGAACCCCATCGAAAAAACTGAATAGACAGTCATCAAGGAGCAAAGATAATTCAAATTTGCAATCTGTGAAGAGGAGATGAGTCTCTAGAAAACATGGAGATGCTGCCACAGAGAATCCTTTCATGTGGTGGCATGAAAATGGGCCCAAAGGTTTCCATTATTCTCAGTGCTTACCAGCAATATTGTCATTCTCTCATCAATTAAAGGCAGGCATATTTTTTAGTGCAGGTGGGAATGTAAACACCCCAAAAGGAACAGAGCTCTTTTAAGATCTAATTAAAGCTTGATGTTTTGTATCTTGAGAATTTTGAATTTGAGTATTGAATCATATCTATCTTTATCTTAAAGGAGTATATTATTATTGTGTCATGTTTGAGTAATAGTATTTTTTTATTTTGTCTTTTCAGCTGATTAATTGAGCTCTCGTCTTTCATTATTTTTATTCTTTAAATTATAGCTAGTTAAAGAATCTTCTTGCAAATTGTAATCATGTTGAAACATAAAATCTAGTAGCTAAACTTTGTTAATACTTACTGGAAAATGGAAATGGAATATTTTTTGAATAAACACAAACATAAAAAAAAGTTATTATTTTTGCATTTATTATTCCTTAAAGATACTATTTTAATTTATAAAATAAATATACTTGGGCACAACCAAATATGAAATAAATGACTAAGTATTGGTTGTACAGGGAATGCAATCTTGAGTTGCCTAGCAGTATACAAATGTCCTATCTTATTACTGTGTATTTATTATATTAAATAAAGTATCGGTATTGGCACATAAAAAAATAGAGTATCGTATCGGCCTCTTCTCTGGTATCAGTACATCCTTAGTCCAGATGTTCATTAGAAGGGTCATATTGAAGTTGCGTCTGATATCCGTTAAATCAGGGCAGTATAGTAAGAGATGTTCTGTGTTGTTGGTAGTCTAGGAAATCTTTGACAATGAGGATGCTTTATTAATTTTGAATTTATATTCGGTGAATTCTCTGACAAATCAGGCAAGGGGTGGAACCACATCCTCTCAGATTTTGATGAAAATTAGATGTATGGGTAGAGTTTTGGCTGTAACCACCGAATCTGAAATCCCTTTTTCAAAATGTTGAATAGAAACAAAGTTATGGGCATCCGAAGTTCGGGGATTTTGGCAGCCCCAAAATTCAAACACATATCTCAGTCCTTATTTTACATAGAAGGTTGAAAAAAAAAGGCAATTCAAAAAAGAATTTTTAGCTCTATAAAAATGATTAAGTCAATATTTTACATAAGGACAATATTAAAAAAATTACAGCCATTTTAATATTTAATTTTTTTTTTTTTTTTTTTTTTTTTTTTTTGGGGGGGGGGGTCCCCTAAAGTACAAGGAAATGAAAAAATTTAATTTTCTTTATAAAGCGTTACTAATCTACTTTTAGGAGATCCATCATTCACTTTATATATTTTATGTTATCTGTAAGATATACAAGGTTCAAATGCAATCAATATTTTATTTTAATAATTATATTTATATAGAAAATACAATTATATACTTCATGACTGAACATTTGAACAAGTTATAAAATTATATATACAGTATGATTGTTTTAAATGTTTTATTTTATTTTTATTTTCTGGCTTTGTAAATGCTAACAACCTACAAATTTCATAATTATTTTAATTACTTTAATTTAAAAAAAAAAATATATTAAGCAATCTTACGCAACATAACTTTAATTAAATAATGTCCAAATTTAAAAACTATTAAAATGCATGTGCTAACTAACCAATTCTTAAGCATAAGAAAGCAATAACAGTTGGAGTACGTTCTTTCGCAAGTGAAATGAAAAGCAAATTTGGCACTGAAATACAGTTGGAAAATGAGAAATATGTATGCACTAATTGCTTCAACAAAATAAGCAAACTTCCACCTAAAACAAAACTAGAGAGAGAAAACTCTGCAAGTAGCAGTTCCAGTGTAGAACATACTGAGGAAGTAGCTGAAGAATATTCCAGCCTTGACGATAAAAATGAAACACTTCAAAATTTGTTTGTTTCTCATTTACATTATAATAATTTGTGATTCTAATTAATACCTTCAAGTCATTTTAAGAATTTTAATAAATTAATCACATTCAATTACCTGAACCAGCACATACATTGGTTTTAAATTTACTTAAAAAAAAAAAAACTTCATGAAGGTCATATATTAAGTCTATATATATTTTGTTTTTTCCACATAATTTAAAAGTAATATTTCATCAATTATGCTGTTTTGCATGAACTTGCTAATTAAGTTTTTACAATTTACTTCAGATGGCCTCTCTGTGAGAAAAAAACAAAAAACCCTACAGGATAAATTTGAAAGGGCTAAAGAAACTCAAAAGAAAAATGGAAGTGTCCTTTGAACAGGAAATTTTCTTAGATGAGTGCAAGCCATCACAATTGAAGGACCAAAATGTAGAAAGATTAGTACATATGTCAAACTGGTTTAAAAATTACATGTTACAGAACTTTTTAAATTGTAGATAGAACTTCTTTAGAAGTACTACATCTACTTAAAAAATGTCATATACTAGTTAGTTAATGGTTGGTTTAATTACAGTTTCAGGATAATTTCACAAGAACTGAAGGAACAATATGAAAAGGCATCCTATGAAAGAAAACTGCAGATTTTGACTTTATCCCCATTCTAAATTACAGAAACCATGTCCTATTTTGGAGCTAGTAAATATTTAGTGCATGGAAAAATTTATACGGAATCCTACCATAGGTGCCAAAGTACAGTAAAGGAAAGATTTTATCTAATAATCAGATACAGAAAGTGATTTCTTTCTATGAGGATGATGAAATAAGTAGGTTATGTCCTGGTAAAAATGACTGATGGCAAAAAAGAGCATGTGCAGAAATGTCTATTGTTGTCAAATTTAAAAGAACCTTTTCCACATTACAAATCCAACTCAAAAGATCCTGTTGGACTTTCTAAATTTGCCAAGTTAAGACCAAAGTGGTGCGTGATTGCAGGTCCAAAGGGCACTCATAATGTTTGTGTGTGCACACATCATCAAAACCCCAAACTTATGGTATCAAGTATTACTGACAAAGACATTACATATAAGACTTTGATGGAAAAGTGCATTTGTAATATGAACAATGCAGAAAATATCCAGGAAAATCTGGAGTGGAAGAGTATTTGAAAAACTTTCTCAAAATTAGATGAAAGAAAGAACATTAATTATTTACAGTGGATTCGTACAGACAGGTCATCAACACTCACCACCATTGATTGTTTCAGCAACAGATGAATTTATAGCCACTCTTATCTTCCAAAATTCTTTCCCATCAGCATATTTAAAGAAAATTTGGACAACAAAGAAGTCATTATTCTTTGTGATTTTTCTGAAAATTACTCCTTTGTTGTACAAGATGAAAGCCAGAGCTTTCACTGGTCAAAAAGACAAGCAACTGTACACCCATTCTTGGTTTATTATAAAAATGATACAACAAAATGTCTTAACCATAAACATTTTTGCTTTATCAGTTACTCATTGATACATTCAGTATTTTCAGTTCATTCATTTCTCAAAAAACTTTTGCATACCATAAGTCTTATTCTTCCAAATTGCACCAAAGTTCACTATTTTTCTGATGGTTGTGCTGGTTAGAACAAAAATAAGTATATACAACTTCATAAATTGGTGCTATCATGTTTCAGGCTTTGGAATGAATTGTAAATGGAATTTATTTGGCACCGGTCATGATAAGAATACCTGTGATGGCATTGGAGACATAGCTAAAAGGGCTGCAACTAAGGAGAGTCTTCAAAGGGTTTGTAATTATCTCCAATTATAACACCATTAGAATTTTTCAAATTTTTGGCAGATTATTTTGCTGATTCAATTAAATTCTTTTACATTCCATCTGATAATATATCAAAAATTGAACAATAATTGAAATCTAGATTTCAGACTGCTCAAACTTTAAAAGGTACATAAGGATTCCATAAAATACTTCCCAATGGTTTAATGGCTGTCAAAGCATTCACAACATCAGATTCAATCGAATACACTGTACACCAAATTTCATCTGACAAATCAATTCCTTCCATGACCTAAATTGATTACAAAAATAGGCCAATATGTTCTTTGTAATTATGATAATATTCCTTACATAGGGTTTATCAAGGATATCTCAGATGAACAAGACTGTAAAGTTAACTTCATGAACCAGGTTGCGAAAAACACTTCTTTTTTTTTTTTGTCCACTGAGAAATACATGTTGGGTACTGATGAAGAACATTTTGAGTGTCCTGAGCAACCCCCAATTGAATGCAGGTGTCACAATCACATATTCATTTTACCCAAAAGCTGCAAAATTCCCTTCTAATTTAATGTGATTCTAGACATAGCACAGCAGAGTTAATTAAAATTTTTAAAAGTCCTATATAGACTAAATTTTAAAAATTGCTAAACTATACAAATATTTAACCTTATTTAATATTTAATATCTTACAGATAACATAAAATATATAAAATGAATGATGGATCTCCTAAAAGTAGATTAATAATGGTTTGTCAAAAAAAGTTAAATTTTTTCATTTCCATGTACTTTGGGGGTTCCCCCCCAAAATTAAAAAATTAAATTGGCTGTAATTTATTTAATATTGTCCTTATATAAAATATTGACCTAATCGTTTATAAAGAGCTAAAAATTATCTTTTGAAGGACTTTTTTTTCAACCATCTATGTAAAATAGGGACTGGGATATACGGTAGGTCTTTAAAATTTGGGGGTGCTGCGAAACTCCCCAAACTTGGGGTGTCCATAACTTTGCTTCTAATTAAGATATTAAAAAAAGAGATTTTAGATTCAGTGATTTCAGCCAAAATTCTACCCATACATCAATTTTTAGCAAAATTTGAGAGGATGTGTTTCCATATTTCCAAATTTTTGCCTGATTTGTCAGAGAGTACACCAATCTTGAAGGGTGGGATGGTGTCCGAAGTGGAGATAGGACAGCATTAAACGCCAGTTTGATGGTCCAAGGTTGGTTCTGTAGGGGATATTTCAGTCGGAACTGCTTGAAGTATGGAGTTATTTGGGTATCCAGAGACTGTTCTTAAAGTTAAAGGAGTGTGCATCGCATGTGTTTAATCTTTCAAATATGCTTATGCTCAAATATATCTCTTTCTTTGTATGTGTGGCAGGTGTCTCTCTCTCTCCTGCTATACTCTACTATACTACTATATATATAATATATATATATATATATATATATATATATATATATATATATATATATATATATTTTGTAAATTTTAAATCCTTACCTCTAAATATTTATTTATATGAGTTTATTTTTTCTTATTACAGCAATCTTTAATGGATCTCTATGTTCTCTAATGCACCTTGCATTCATCTAATTAATTTAACTTCTCCATTGATGGTAAGAATTAATATATTGAATGGCCATAAATAATGTTTATCTGAATATAAATTTTCAATGGAGCACATAAGTCTTTTCTTTTAAATGTTCATACTTTTCAATGGATTCGAAGTTTTGTAAGTAGAACCTTTTTTAATTTTTATAGATCAATTCATCCAACTTGTACCCGACCACAGTGTCCTCAATGAACAACTTTCTACAAAACAATCAAATATATGGCCTCAAAGTTTTGAGGTAGGTCATATATTATATTAAACAAAACTAAATGATCAATTATATGGTAAAACATTAAAATAGAAATACAGTTTAAAAGCATCTATATCTAATAAATTGTAATAATTTATAGGTCAACTGGGTAGGGACCTTGTTCCCTCTTTCACAAGACGTGTTTGGGAGCTTCTCCCTTCTAAATCAAACGTGGCAGGGACCTTGTTCCCTCAATCAACTTTAAAAGTCTTAAGAACCTTTCCTTCTTTCAAACAAAAACAGTCAAGGGATATCCCTCTCTAATTAAAAATTGGAAAAACTTTATAACTATGGTTTTTAAGAACAATTAAAAACCAAATAAAAGGAAAGAGTTTTCTTGAATTAAATTAATACTTATTATTATTATAAAAGTGAAAGAAGATTTAGTTTTAAAAAGTGTAAAACTTGAAGCATAGACTTCTTTAAAATTAAATCAACTTATTTAAAATTACATAGTGAAAGAGCCGGGACTCTTTTTGTGTCACTTAATTTATTTGTGAACATTGTGATATCATACCACTAAAACAACGTATTAATTTACCTTAAAAATTAACATTTTTAAACTTGAAAAATTAAAAATTAGAATTATCAATTGGTCATATTAAGGGGTTTTAAAAATAGCATTAATTAATTTATTTATAAATATTTTTATGTATTACTATGTAACTAATGTACATTAGTAAGAAGGTACACTGGTACTCATTTCTCAAAAATAAAAATTATAAATTCCTCGTACTTCCAGTGCATAAACCTCGAAAAGTAATATTCCCCTGACAGGGATTCAAATAAAAAGTACATAAAACTCCAGAAAATAAAAATATTCCCGCAGGGATTCAAATAAAAAGAATGTACCTAGTACCATTGCTCAATGAAAAAAAATTATCTATGCCCCTAAGCGTATGCATGGATGATAATAACATAATTCACTTTTGTAAATAACTTTAATATTTAATAAACCTATCATTTTACTATTTATCTTATCCCCTCTCAATCATCTTAAATTAAATATCTTTACAAAGCTTGCATTCCCTTTAAATTTTGGTAAAAGCAAATAAGGTAATTATTTATAATTTGGCTTATTGCTTATGCTTTATTGTTTATGTTTATATGTCATCCTTGCATTCTCTAATCTCCCTTTTCATCTTTTTCCATGTCCTGCATCTGGCACTTTGCATGAGCTTCACCTGCTTTCGCACGAGCTTATCAACCTCTCCACTTCATCAAATTTCCAAATCCAAATCTCCACATTCCAAGTAACAGAAAGAGTGGAAGCATTCACGGGTCGGACGTGTGGCAACTTTTTATTCTAGGATACAACAGTATCCCTACGGCCAAGATTAGTCTTCCATAAACAGTAAGTTTCTCTATTACTATCCCACTCATCATAACTTATCCCAACTATCAAAAAACTCTCTTTTTATATATTTATCATATCCTCCTCATATCATATATATATATCATATATATATCTCTCCTCTCCTCATATATATATCTTTCTCTCTCTCCTCTTTCTCCTTAAATATATATCTTTCTCATATGCTCATATATATATATATATATATATATATATATATATATATATATATATATATATACCTTATATATATATATATATATATATATATATATATATAAGACAAACAATACTTACTAAAACTCTATTTTCAAATTTGTCTGATTTTACTTCTGCTCGGACAATTACTTTCAGAGATAATTTAACTTTTCTACCTAAGCATTGGCGAATTGATTCTGAAATGATGAATAACAGTTAATAAATATTGTTCAGTAAATAGTTGGTAAGTTTTAATAAAAAATATTTACATTACATGGGCAGATGACAAACCACAGTAATTTGTTCTTTTACTCAGAGGAATGTTTGTTTACTTCTTTCAACCAATGTAATAGCAAATCGTGTGCAACAGTTTTGTTTTTAATTTCTAAATACCATTCACATCTTCATTTTTTATTTTAAACACTATACTAAAATTCTCATTACTCCTTTCCTTCCAACCCTTTCTGCAATCAATCATTAAGAAAAAAAATAAATGAGTTACTTGGTTGAAAAAGTTGGACTCCCCAGTAAAGGAAAAAAATTTAACAAGTCAGATCAATGGTAGAAATCTCACAATATATGACATTTGAAAGAGCCGGAGCCTTGGAAAAATGGAGGAAAGAAAGGTTCATGACTATATTAAGTTCTTGAAAGAACAATGATAATAATCATTCAAGATTTGAGCAGAGTATGTATGATTGTGTAAAACTACAAGTCACACCAGCTCTCTTCAAAGGACAATAGAATTTGGATGAACAGTCCTTGTAATAACAATCTAATAATGTGGTGTTGCAAAAATTCAACAGGAAGAAAGAAATTGGAAGTTCATAAGAGTGAATGGAATGATAATGTCAAGTCACACTCTGTTCTTTCAAGAAAAGCTGTGAAATTGTATGAAGTATGTTACATACACATACCATGAAAGAGAATGCACCTCCACAGAGAATTTGTGATGGTGAAAAGAAATTTTGGAAAGGCCCCAGTAACCATTGGCCTCTTTGAATCTTGCTTAAAAAGAGAATCTGTGTGATCTTTAAACCGAAAAGTGTGAAAAGAGAAATTTCCAAAAATATTAAAGATAGAGGAAGGTTGGAAGCCGTGTCTTTAAAGACATCATAGTTTTGTTGAAGACTGACTTGCATAGATAGATGAAGGAATTGAATTTTTGACACTAAAAATCATCATGTTTTCTCTGCTTAAATTAGATGTATATACATTACAAAAAAAATAAAAAATTAGTTTTTTATACTAAGTGACTAATCCTCCCACCATCTACTATTTACAGTTTACAGACAAGCTTTTGAAAATGAAAATTATGTAAGGAATAGCATAAGAGTACATGTATAAGAGTGAATGGATATATATATTATAAAATGACAGGTAGAATGTTCATGAAAAGTATATATATATATATATATATATATATATATATATATATATATATATATATATATATATATATATATATATATATATATATATATATATATATATATATATATATATGCTATATATATATATATATATATATATAGGAGTCTGATTGGGCATGATGGGCTGAGTGAGGAATTGCGTTTGCAGCCTAGGGTGCGATGAGGTTCGAGTCCCCTCGTCAAGCGGGATTTGTACCGACTAGTCACCAAGACGGACCCCAAATTCTAGCTGCCAGGAGAGGAGATTTTCTGTAATTTTTTAAAGTTTACCGTAAATTGTATTATTAAACTAAACTCGATACCCTCACCTCACTCATCCGTAGACATACAATGGTACAACCTTTAATACACATACAGACACCTACATTCCCATTCGCCTCACGCACAGTGTCTGTGAGTCCAGAGCCTAACCATGCCCACTGATGGCTGGAATATCTTGACTTGGTTCAGACTGAGGCTGGGGTTACTATCACCCTGATAACTGTGCACCTTTCCGCTTTGTATGGGCCCACTGGTTGGGAAAAACAAAATAGTAACCTTTCCCCGAAAATGGGTAAAATGAAATGAAAGTAAGTTTTTAGCAATATGTATGTATGTATATATGTATGTATGTATATGTATATGTATATATATGTATATGTATATGTGTAACTGTGGGTATGTATGTAACTCTATGTATGTACTAATAATATGTATATATGTATATGTAATATATGTAATATGTATGTTGTGTATATGTATATGTATATATGTATGTATGTATGTATATATATATGTATATGTATATGTATGTATGCTATGTATATGTATGTATATATATACACTATATCATATGTATGTATGTATGTATGTATGCTCTTTATATATATCATATATGTATGCTATGCTCTTCAACCTACTTCTATAATAATATGCGGTATGTATGGTATATATATTAGTGATGAAATATGAGTCTGGAACTCAGGGACTCTGCCAGTTTTGGCAAACTCATGCTCAGCTAAATTTAGCCAATTTCAGGAATAGGTCTAAGTAATGTGTGTATGAAAAAAAATATTTTTTTTTTTGCCAATTTTTTTCCCCAATTATGAACCTGCATACTTGTATAAATTTAACATGCACAGAACAGATGAGGGCAATGACATGTGCATCTATTTTGACTGGTGAACAATCAATCCTATTCTACTACACATACAGGTGTATATTATGAAAGAACAGCAAATAAATTAACTTTTTCTAAGAAAATCAAAATCTAGTAATTCAGGAAAGGGCAAGTATATTTTAATAAATTAAAAGTTACAGTATAATTAAAACAAATATATATATATATACTGTAATATTTATATATATATATATATATATATATATATATATATATATATATATATATATATATATATATATATATATATATATATATATATATATATATATATATATATATATATATACTGTAATATTTATCCAATTACCAAAAATTAGGCAATCAAAAAAATAAACATCTTATTGCAAGTCTTTGTGAACAATTAGGGCATTTGATTGGAATTTTCTCAAAAATGTAGCAAATCAACTTGAATCAGAAGCTGAGGCTCAACAGCTAAAATAAAAGACCTCTTCACTGTTTGGAATTGCCTTGCCTTGAGATGTAATTTTTTATTACTAATAAAGTAAATTTAGTGTCTGAACACTTTTAAGATAGCAGATATACATAACAGCAGAATCCTTTGCTGAATTCTGTATCATCCAGAATCTAATTGAAATATGTCTAAGTCTGACACAACTCAGTAATTAAGTACACATTTTAAATACTGGTACAAATGAAAATTGACTTGATAAGCCTTTTTGTTGTCAATGATAAAGATAAAGAAATTGGTATGAGGTTTAGATTTAAATATATAATAACTACATTACATATATGGTAGTTAACTCATAAATAGTGTACTATGAGAGCTTTGAGTTAAAAATTGATTATATTTAAAAGCTCAACCAGTGAATGACCCTTCTGAAAACATCAGTCATACAAATATTACTGTAAGAGTTTGAAAAATATTTATTTTCTCTAAAAAACTTGTTATCCATGTAGCTATTTCATTTGGGACATGCTTTCTAAACTTCAATCTAAGTAAATAATAGTATGGGACCTACTTAAATTGTAATTATAAGTTAAAGGGTAATAAATTATTTATGAGACAAAGTCTTCAGACAATTTACAATCTAATAATTTACTAATTAATATTTAATTTAAAAGAATCTTTAGATCATATTTTGACAATTTTGCACTGGCAGTAAATATATAGGCCCATACATTTTCTTGTATTGTTAATGACATTTTAACCTTTAGCTTTTAAGAAGTCTTTTTTAAGATGCAGACCTCCAACAGTGAGTCTAATTCCCTGATTCTTGTCAGGAAGTCAAAAATAATTCTACTTTTTACCACACAATAGATTTATAAAGATGAAATATAATTCCACCATCTGATTACCAACCCTTATCTCTCAAATATTTTAAGGGTAGTCTACCATGGCTTTCTTAGCTTTAACTGTAATATATTTAACACTTACACTTAAAAGTAAACTAGCTATTGATCAAAATATGATAAAAGAACTTTGTAAACAATATTGGAATTCCTTTCCATGTGTAGTTACATGAAGGGAATCATCTATAGGATATCTTGGGAAGACAAAGCAATTGGTTTCAATTGAAAAATTTAAATCACATCTCTGATCATTTCATTAGTTAATATACAGTCTTCTGAATTGCTAAGCAGAAACCTGAAGACCTAGATCAGAAAACCAAAGTACGCAATCAACTACATTAATTGTCCACATAAAATTATATTAAAGCCTTCAAGTGGTTTATATATATATATATATATATATATATATATATATATATATATATATATATATATATATATATATATATATATATATATATATATATATATATATATATATATATATATATATATATATATATTGTAATAATTCTAAGATAAACTTAACTATAGGTTGAAAATGGATCATAAATTTCATTCATATAACTAACCTGCAAGTTCTCTAGATAATATGTTCCTTCCGGTCATTCTTCCACTTCACCACAGATTATTCCAACTAGGCACTAGTCTATGTTCTCTAGAGTTTAGTATAATATTTTTAAAAAAGTTTACATTTAAACTGAAGCTATCTATTTGTATAACATTATGAATTTAAAACTGGAAAAAAAATATATATGAAAGATATATTATTAAATATATAAAAATTATTATTATTATTATTATTATTATTATTATTATTATTATAAAACTTTTCCTTTTTGAGTTATCAGAAATTTCAAAATTTACAAATATATATATAGCGTCGGGCGGGGTGACTCGGACCACCTTAGGCATAACTTGGTCTCCCGACTCTCCCTAATGCACTTTTTGAAATTTTTTTTTTTTGTAAATCACGGCCCTATAGTCGGTCATAAGCACACAAAAAAATAATAATGTAATTCTAATAATAAAAGTTTTATTAAAGTTTGAATAACGCTGAGAGTAAGCCTGACCGTGGAGGGGTGAGCGGACCACCGATGAGGGGGTGACTCGGACCATCTGTTTAAATTAAGACTCTTATACGTATAAATTCAATTTTATATTTTTAATTTTACTTAATATAGTAATTTATTTTAAATTCATGAAAATAGTAATAAAATGTCAATAATGATAAATAAAATGAGGAGCAAAGATAAGGTCGATTCACCCCTCTCCGCTCAAAAAATTTTGACACTTTTTTGAATTCATTTTTTTATTAAAAATTTCATTATTTTTTAAAAATTTTCACTGAATATAAGTATAAAATTTTATTATACTTGAAATAATTAGCTTTATTCGATAATTATTTCAATCCTGTTATAAAATTAAGAAAAACAATGGTGGTCTGAGTCACCTCTCCATCTACGGCGGGGTGAATCGGACAAGTTAGGCCCCATTTTTTTGCCACTAATACTGTTTGGATCAAAAATTTACTTTGAAAGTTTAAAGCTAACATACTCGAGTGTATCCACTGAAAAAATAATTAAAATCCATCCACAATTTTCATTTTATAGAAGTTAAAAAAACTCATTTTAAAAAGTGAAATTCTATTGAAGGACATTTTGTACCCTAATTTCTAACATTTTTTAAAAATGTAAAAACTTTCTAGAATTAAAGATGATCTAAATAAAACTTGTAGTACTACCGGGATAATTGTTCTAAAAATGGCGAAAAAATTTTTTTTTTATTATTATTTTTTATTTTATTTAGAGTGGACCGAATCACCCCTCCTGAAGAGGCGAGCCCGGTCACCCAGCCCAACGCTATATATAAAATTTTAATTCTTTCCTTTTTAATTTTTTGGTTTATTTTAAGTTTTTTTAAATTTTATTTAATTATTAACTGTATTGGTGCTATAAAAAATATTCAAGATTGTTCTTCAATATTTTAATTATTGTTATTTATGTTTCTTTAGGTATTTAATAATACTACATTAAAACAAAGAGGAATTAAATATTTGTCAATCAGTGTGTGTTAAATTCAATAAATACTTGCAAGAGGTAAGATAAAATTATTTTTAATTTGAAATTTGATTACCTTAGGTTAGGTTAGGTTATGTAACGTTATGGGTAAGTTAGGTTAGGTTAGGTTGCTAGGTTTGGGTAGGTTAGGTTAGGTTAAATTAGGTTAGGTAAGGTTACATAGGTTAGATTATGGGGTAGATTAGGTTATATTGCATTAGATTAAGAAAGTTCAATTTTATTAAAAATAAAATTTAATTTATTTCACAGTTGTACTAATGCGCTTCAAATTAATCGAATATGTATTGGTGAACAAAACATGACAGTAGAAATAGATAAAACATGCTTATCAAAAATATTGAAAGTACGTGGAGTGTTTTTAAATACTGTAGAAAACTAAAAAACAAAAAGGAATGAACAGAAAGATGATTGATTCATATATTTGCGAGTATGAAGGAAAAAATCTATTTGAAAGAAAATTAAAGGATATTGCAGAATTTTAAATATCTATATATATATATATATATTCTCTCTATATATATATATATATATATACTCTCTCTTCTCTACTATATATATATATATATATATATATATATATATATATATATATATATATATATATATATATATATATATATATATATATATATATATATATATATATATATATATTTTTATTTATTTATTTATACAAAACACTATATCCCGCGATAGTATCTGGTGTTGGTGGCTGATAAATTTCTAAACTAATCAACATCACCATTCACAGAAAGAAACAAATGATAGAAGGGAGTTTTCAGCTATCAGACGAGAAAGAAAATTATAATTTTCTTCCTTTTAATGACTTCGGTCCACCAACTTCACTACATAATATTTAAAATTAAAAATTTCTTTTTATTACTTTTTTAATTTTGCATTGCATTCCAAATAATTAATTAAAAGAACTGTTGTCAAAAAATTGTTGCTCCTCCATTTTGGATTTATATGGAAATAATTTAAAAATAAATAGCTACTTAATATTTTAAAATTTTGATTCGTTAACATAAATTTTCTTTACTAGAGATGAAACTTCAAACCTTAAATTACTCTCTCCTTTACAAACAATTCCCTAAATACTCATTTAATAATTTCCTTAATAATATATATATATATATATATATATATATATATATATATATATATATATATATATATATATATATATATATATATATATATATATATATATTATAAAACTTCAACTTCCATTAAATATATTACCTAATTAATGTAAGTAATTTTTTTTACCATACATTTTAAAAATTTAAACTAAGTTGTAAAAATTTAACCTAAAATTTTATGAGGTAGAGAAAAACGTAAGGATTTATTAATATGAACCGAAATTTTTTTGAACTTAGAAAAATTTTTCAGAAAATATTTAGATCAAATATGAGATTTTGCCTATATCTCTCTCTCTCTCTCTCCTCTCTCTCCTCTCACTCTCCTCTCATATATATATACTCTCTCTTTCTGCTCACTCCTCTCTCACTCTAATCTCTCTCTCTGCTCATATATATCTATATATATATATATATATATATATATATATATATATATATATCTTTTGGACTGAAAAAATTTGAAAGAAAATATGTGGGGTCCTGCGCTACACCTTTACCACTTTTTTAATAAGAAAACCCTATGGGAAAATTCCGAACTTTGAGAAGTTGTAACTTTTTTCCCTAAAGAGACTGATCATTTTTTTTTATTCCTCATTGCCATTTTTTCTAGAGTCTATGCTGTGGTTTTTATAAAAATCTGTTTAGAGGCTCTTATTGTAAACAATTGCCCAAATTTTCTATGTAACCTATTTCATTAAAAAGGCATCCAGATTCCAAAAATTTAACATATAATAATTTTAAAATTAAATGTCAGTCGCTAAAGGGAACCTTAAGTAGGCCCTAAAATTTATAAACATAATTTATCTAAAATTTCAAAACCAGGAAAATTAGCAACATTTATTTTATTTTGTCTCGACTGTCAATTCATTAATATTCACTAATGGGAGAAAAACAAGGATTTAATTGAAATAAATACACCATTACAATATATACCTACGTAACTAAACAATCATGTTACGTTTACTATAGTTAATACTATAAATTTAAAGTTATTTTTAATAACAAAACTCAGCAATATAAGATTTAACAATATTAGAGCAAGCAAACACCATGAACACTGACATAAGCCTAGGCAAAATTTTAATGACTGCTTGAGAATGACAAGGACTGTGGACTTGAGAATTTAAGCTACCTTAAACAATTATTTTCATCTCCCCAAAGTGCACTCAAAGTTGGTGCACCTATTTGTTATAATAAATTTACTTGTTATGTTATAATAATTATGTTATAATAATAATTATGTTATATGTTATAATAAATTTACTTGCTGAGTGGTGATTCACTTCAAGGCACGTTGAACAGAATTAGTTAAAATTATATTCATAAATATAAATATATAAATATAAAGGACAAATACAAAGAATAAATATAAATTTAAAGAATAATATAGAAGCATAAACAAAGATAATCGAATTATGAATGCCTCAGCAATAGAATATAAGTGCGGGAAATGCAACCGTAACATATTGAATGTGAACGTTGAACAGAATTGTTTCATGCTACACCAAACTGTGCCGACATTAATAAAAACCAATACAAATTGTTACATGATAAGAAAAACATGACGTGGATTTGCCAAAACTGTTTGAGAATCCACAAGAAACCAGCAATCTAAGGAAAGATGTCAAGGACCTATCAAAATTGATAATGACCTATGGAGACACAATAAAAGAACTGCAAATAGAATAGGAAAATTGAGAAAAGAAAAAGAAGAAAATGAGACATCCAAAATAGATATGAAACAGCTTATAGAAACCATGAGAAGAATTGTTTGAAATAGAAGATAAAAGAAAGAGAAAAAACAATCTTGTGATATATAATTTGGTCAGTATTCCGAAAGCATCATGCATGTAACTAAAAAACTATAACAGCTACAGGAAAATAAATAACATTTTATTAATCAGGAGACATTTTTATCGATAAAATTTTAAAAAAATAACGCTTTTGAAAAATTTAAAATTGTTAAAAATGTTGGAAAACTATGATAATTATTGTTTTTGAGAAGAACGAAGGAGTTCTAGCGCTCCGAGGGAGCGTCAAAGTTGCTAAATGTCGATTTTTTTTTAACTAAACGATACCCCAAGGGTAAACTACAAAGATGGACAGAGTCGGGGTTTCTCGGCCTACCGGGGAAAGACGGGGGACTTCGTTTCCCCTCTGTCCCACCGTCGGCTCGAACCCCCTAAAAAGAAAATTTAAAAAAATTAACATTTTCTTCAGAGCATAATAAAAAAAAACAATATTTGGTAACTCTTGCTCTCGTACTATTGCAGAGGAAGGTTACTCAGAGCATATGTTGCCAGACCTAAGATGATACTAATATTTTAGGTGTTATTAATAAATATTAGAATAAAATAATTTTTTTTTTAAGTTTCATCGATAAAATTGCTTGCTGAAATCAAAAATGTTACTTATTTTCCTGTAGCTGTTATAGTTTTTTAATTACATGCATGTTGCTTTTGGGATGCTGGCCTATAATTTAAAGGAAAATGACATAAGCAAAAGACAGAGAAATTAGCTCAGAAATATTTAAGGAAATAGGGATAACAGAGTTTGAAATTGTTAAGAAAGCAAGGCTAGGAAGAAATAACCATAATCTACCTATGAAACCTAGACCCCTTTTAGTCGAGATAAAAACAAGGGACGCAAAGTGGAATATTTTGAAGAAAGCGAAAGCATTAAGAAATAGCCTACACTTTCAGAGAATATACATTAACCCAGACCAGACAAAAAGAGAGAGGGAAGCAGGAAATTTGCTTAGAAAAGAATTACAGGAAAGGAATCGAAATGGAGAAACTGGTCTCTACATAAAACAAGGTAAAATATGGGAGGATGTAAATTTTCGGCTGACTTAAATGAAGATAATAGGAAAGATAAAATGACAAACGACCTTAGGCTAACACTAAATATTAGGAACATTAGGACATTAGGAATATAGAGACAGTAAAAAGCCACATGGGCCTATCGAGACTGTCCCAGTCAACCCACTACCCAAACATGCTCATGCAAATCCACAAAGCACCCTAGGGCTTTCGTCAATTTGTTGTAACTACAAATCCACCAATTTGGCTTAGTCAAAATAATGATATATAAATATATGATACCCAAACCATCTACATGCATTAATAACTAAGTTATGGTCACACATGCCATCTAACTATAACTATATCACAACTAAAAACCCGCCAATTTGGCTTCGTCAATATATTATATGATTCCCAACCCATCCATAAACGAATCTAACCTTTTCTTAAATGTTGCAATCGAGTCACACTCAACAACCTCCTCTGGCAGACTATTCCAAAATTTAACAACCCTATTACTGAATGCATGCTTTCTTATATCAAGATGGCATGTTTTCTTCTTAATTTTCTATTATGCCCCCTGGTCAACCTGTTCCATGGTCTACTATAATGAATTTATTGATCTCTGTACTTCAGATGTAAATATTTTGTAGACTTATATTATATTACCTCTGAGGAATATCGTCTTTCTACAGAAAACATTCCTAACTCCTTCAGCCTCTCCTCATAGCTCTTACCCTCAAACCAGAAATCATCCCTTGTTGCTCTATGCGTTGCACTCTCTCTAACATATTTAAGTCTTTCTTTATAAGGGGCCCAAACTTGTGCCCATACTCTATTACTGGCCTAACATAGCTATGTATACAGTTTACTTATTACTTCCTTGCTCTTGTAAACAACATTGCGATTTATTATGCCCAGCATCTTATTAGCTTTAATTTTCTTGCTTTCATACAGTGAATAAGCTAACTTAAAAATTCTGCTTATAATCACACCTAAATCTTTTTTCTTGGTCCACAGACCTAAGCCAATCAGGAACTTTCGAGTTTAAAACTTTTCATTTGAGTACCTAGGTGAAGAACTTACACTTTTTTATCTATTAAAAATTCATATTGGCCACTTATCTGCCACACCAGAAGTTTAAATCAGATCATTTTGATCTTTATGCATCCTTACTATTCTAACTGAGGTGGCCACTTTAGAATCATCTGCAAACTTAAAAACCTTGCATTTAAGTCCCCCTGGTCTAAATCATTTAATAAATATTGGGAACAATAGTGGCCCCAGCACAACCCTGTGGGACACCACCTCTTCACTATTTTCCATGATGATTATTCCCATTTATTGTACACACTGTTTTCTATTTCGCAACCACTCTTTAATCCAACCATGTCCACTCCACTATACCACATTGCAAATAACTTTTTTCATCAGCCTTATGTGGGGAACCTTAATCAAAAAGCTTTACTAAAGTCTAAATATAAATTTCAAACTGGATCTCCTGGTCGATAACAGTCAGTAAATGAATTCCATAAATTCCTAAAAAAGGTTTGTTCTGACATGACCTTACCCTTTCTGAAACCGTGCTGGGAGTCATACAATACCTTGTAATCTTCTAAATATTTCTCTATATGACCTTTCAGTAACTTTTCCAGAACCTTTAAAACCAGAGATGTTAAGCTAACTGGCCTATAATTTCCCAAATCTTCCTTACTACCTTTCTTATATAGGACATAACAACATATGCTGTTTTCAAGTCATCTGGTACCTCACCAAATGCTTATAGATCGCTTAAAAATCAAATAATTCCTATCTTTGCACTGCTGGTACTACCCTCTTTCAAAATTCTACCCATATATACCAACAGGGCCTGCAGCTTTACTTGGGTCATATGATCTAATAAGCGTTTTATATCTTTTACATCAAATTCAAATTAAAGTAAATTTTATTTGTTACATGCATACAAGAACAATTAGTCTCCAAACTAATTATCTAATTTTCCTCAGTAAAACACTGAAGCAAATAAGCATTGAAAATTTTGACCATTTCCTTATCTGAATCACTAAATTTTCATTCAATTTTAATTGGACCAATCGGTCTATTCTTACTTTTAAATTTAATAAAAAGCTAAAAAAAACTTCTTCAGATTCTTATTAACTATTCCTAAGCTTAAAATTAATTTCTGCCTCTCTCTTGCCTTTCTTATTGATTTGGTTAAGTTCATTTTTCTATTTTTCCTATAATTTTCTAAATCAATCTCCCTATTTATTAATCCGCTTGAATATTTTAAAACATCTAACCCATTTCATTAATTTTCATCTCTTATCTCTCTATTCCACCAGACAGGTTTTCTCTTTGCCACCCTAATGGGTTTTATCTTTAAAACATACTGACTGATATTCGTTAAAATTTGCTTAAAATGTTCCCACATGATAAAACAGTTTTGTCTTTAAACTCTTTTATCCCAGTTTAGTTGTAACTAAGCACGTCTCGAATTTTGGTAAAAATCGGCCATTTCGGAATACTATAGATCTTTCCTTATTAACTTGCAAATTTGGGCCCAGATATCACATTCATATTAACTCTAATTATATTATGGTCACACTAGTTCCTAAATTCTCCTCAACTCTAACTTCATCCACCAAACTTTCATCGTTAGTTTATTAAGTCTAGTAGTGCATCGTAACTTGGGGTTTCTTGGACCATCTGGGTCAAAAAGTTAACTAGTATACAATTTATATGCAGAACTACTATGGTCCCTATTAGACAAGGAATCCCAATGATGCCCGGAAAATTAAAAATCACCCATTATGACTATACCTTTTTCTTTACTGTGGCATGCTGCCCCGTCTAAATCAGTCTGATCATCAATTGTCCAACTCTAATTCTTTACTCTGGCAGGAGGTCTAATAAAATGCCCTAATTCTAAATATGATTTATTGGTATATAAGAATGATCTACGCCACACGATCTCACATATCATGATCATTTTAAAGTCAGTCATTAATACAGATTGAATTTTGCTGCTTTAAACATAAAGCGCCACACCACCAACCTTCTTTCCTATACGCTGGTATGAATAAAGTGAATATCCGTCTATTTCATATTTCCTGCAAGGAGTCTCCATATAATTCTTCATAACCCATGCCTCAGTTATGCAATAATGTCTAGATTCTCCATTATGGTATAACACTAATCACTTCATCTTTTTTATTTCTAAGGCTATGAGCATTTGGTGTAAAAACATTTGATAGTCCGAAATGCTGTTATTATTATTATTATCATCATTATTTGAACCTGTACACACTAGCTTTATTTATCTCCCCACTATTTTAGTTACAATTGCTATTATTTGTATCTAGTTTTAGCCCACCACCCCCAACACTTTACCTAGTTTTTGCTAAACAAGTCTCCAAACTGGTACTGAAAGCTCACACCTTTACGACTCAAGTGAAGCTCCATCTGCTGCAAAAAGATCTTTATCCTAAAATTCTCTCCACAAATCCCAAAACCTAATATTTTCCTGAAAAAAACATAAAATTCCCTAACCCTTTCATTTACACCTAAAGCCCTACTCCCATTTCCTGACCTGCACCTAACCTAGGTAAAATCCCAGAAATCAGTACCTTCTTCCCACTAGCTTTCCTTTTCTGAATCAATCTCCTATAAATCTGCATTAAAATTCTTCTGACCTTCTAATGTCCAATAATCATTTGTACCCCATGCACAATACAATCTGAATCAACATTTGTAGAATCAATCTCTCTATCCTATCCATTCAGAATATCACTCACTCTGGCACTGGATAACATACCTCAATCGTTTCCTATTTTATTCTTTTGAAAACGTCCTGTCTAGGTAATCGTGTAATAGAGTCCCTCCAATTACCAAATGTTTCAGTCTTTCCTTCAGAAAACTCAACATTACCATTGGCACTCTCCGATCCCTCCCCACCTGGAAGACAGTCGAACCTGGTACTGCAGGTCACAGGCTGACTGAACTTTCGAGATCTCAATCTTAAATTATTATTTCTAGTTCCTACAACTCTATATTCATCTGCAGACCATATTTGCAACTACTTTATCCTTTTCCCTCTCATTCTTCCTGCCTAGGTGAATCACTATCCCTGTCTACCCCTATCCCTCTCCCTCTTAACCTCGACATCCCTACTAACCTTTTTTCCTAACACTTCCTCCTTTTCTCAACTCAAAATACTTCTTCTTTTTCAATCCATGCATATCTTCACTCAATCTTGCAATCTCCTTTCCTAACAACACATTCTCTGCATTCAAAACACAAAACAGGGCAGCTATCCACATATTCCCCTCTCACAGTCCCACAGTTATCACAACAGAGCATCCATACTTTAAAATTATTATTAGCCTTACTAACCTGTACCTATTATTTAACCAACTACAGTTTAAATATCACTAAAGCCTAAAAAGAAATAAACTAATCTCTTTAAAATAGATTAAAAATTGAAAACAAGTCCTAAAATTTAGCTTAGCCTAGGTAATGGACATTGGAAACGACAAGGTAGGCTTAACATTAAACTGTAAATTATAAACTAATTTTAATTTCAAATTATCACTAAATTAAAGTAACAATTTATATAAAAGACTGTATTTAAATAAACAGAAAATCCTATTTAAGAATCTATAACATCTGAACAGAAAACAGTAAATCTCTTTCTCCTATGTTAGCCTAGGTTTAGGCTATCAAATTTAAATTATCTTTACCTATGTTGTCGGACCCTAGAATATAAATTAATTTATCACAAATAATATAACAATTGTTAATGACTGTAAAAGTTTAAATACAGAACGTAAGGTGTAAATTAGATACAACAACACTAATTGTTTACTAAATTCCTTCCAACAACAAAGTTATAATTAGTAAAATTGGAGAGCAAAATTTAACACAACCTCACTCACAGGCTCACAGCTAGATCTGTGATTAATATCCAAGGACTGACACATACAAAATTAGCTGAAATTGAACTATTAGTAAATAAGGAAAATGATTTAGTATTCTTAGTTTGAAACACAGTTACATGGATAAGTTTTCGCTTAAGAGATGATTTGTTCAATATAACAAGCAAATAATAGACGACGGGGACAAAAAGGAGGAGGATTAATGGTAATATATAAGAGGAATAAGCAGATAGAAGTAGCAAAATTAGTTAACAAACATAGTGATCTTTTATATTTTAGAGTAAAATTTTATGAAGTAGAATATAAATTTGTATTATTATATTTTGCAACAGAAAACAAACCAGAGGATAAAAAGAGAAATGCCAAAATAGGAAAAGAATCTGAAACATTAATACGAGATGAAAGTAAAAACAATCTTATGATCTTAGGAGACTTTAAGGGGCATATACCATGCATGGCTAGGCAATCAACCACTCAGTGGCGGCTCGTCCATAGGCACCTGCGGAACTGCAGCCCCCCCCCCCCCAAAAAAAATTTCAGAACTAAGCCACAACTACTAAACAGCATTTGTTATTTCCTTGTAACTCCAACGTCTCTCCATCATCTCTCTCTCTCCTCTCTCTCTCTCTCCTCTCTCTCTCTCTCTTCCTCCACTCTCTCTCTCTCTCTCTCTCTCTTCTCTCATATATATATATTTAAGTATATATATATATATATTATTATATATATATATATATATATATAATATATATATAATATATATATATATATATATTATATATATATAATACTATATAATATAAATATATATATAATTAATAATATTTTTCGACATTTTTCTAGAAAAATAATAGAACTGAAAAAATTTTGTTTTGAAAATACTCTTATAGTAACCTGTGAAATTGTAATAAAAGCGAGATGTGTCACCGTGAGTGTAGCTTAATAAAGTTACATTGGAACAAAAATGAATTTGTTTCTTGTCTGAATTATTTTTTTTTTTTGAAAACCATTTAAAATCTCTTTAATTTTCGATCATTTTTGCAATTTTAAG
>JABUQX010125472.1:2500-12050 GCA_015478945.1 Trachelipus rathkii
TTATTATATATATATATAATCACTATATATATATATATTAGTAAGTAGTATATCACCTCTAACTATAGACGGCCTGATTATATATATATATCTCTATTTATATATAATATATAATAGTATATATATATATAGAACTATAGTAAATATAAATATAACTTATATATATATATATCTATCATTATATATTCTATATAGATTATATATATATATAATATATATAGATATATATGATAATTTTATTATAGTATTATATATATATATATATTATTATATAACAAATAGTAACTATATTATATATATATATATAAATATATAACCATATTATTATAATAATTAGGTAGAATGATTTATTATTACAATTTTTAAAAAGCATATATATTAATATATATATAATAATTATTAATATATATATAATATATTTAACATATATATATATTATATTATACCCCTAAGTTATACTATATGACTATATAGTATAAAGTTTGAAATTATCTGTTCTTTGGTAGTTTCTTATTAGCCTTGAAGAAATGAAAAGGATCTTGCCAAATATTTATGCTCCAGATGAATTTCGAACGGTGTGAAGAGGAGAAACTCCATTTTTTTAAGTTGTCATGCCATCACAAAAACAAATTGTTTTTCGTAATAAATAATGGATGCAGTAAATTATTATACGTCCACTGATTAATTATCTGTTTTTATTTAATTATCATCGCAGTAATTTTTCGGATACAAAATCTTGGGTGCTGCAGTACGGTATTTCCCATTGAAGATATCTCTCTCTCTCATATATATATATATATATCATAATAGTATATATAATATATAGTAATATATATAATGATAATATATATATTATATATATATATTAGTATATATACTATATATAATTAATATATAAGAATATATAATATATATATATATATATATATATATAGTATATATATATATATAATATACTATATAATATATATATATATATATATAAGAAGCTTAAAAATTCGACACCTGTCTCTATATTAAATCTAGCATTTTGCTAGCTTTTTTCCGAAGTTTTTCACGAATAAAATTTAATTTTAAAAAAATTACGTGTGATTTCAAATTAATTTTAAATATGCTGTGTAAAATCGCTAAGATGAGGGTATTCAGAACCCCGTGTGGCTCCTTTGCAATGAAATTCCTCCTCCAATCCCCCCAGTATACGTTTATAGCCTTTCATAGTTTTTTTAGTCAGCTGCAAATCTTTTATTTGAAAATATTACCTTCTGAATCTATCTGTATACAAGTATATATATATATATATATATAATATATAATATTATATATACTATATATATAATATATAAGAAATATATATATAGTATATATGAATATATTAAGTACTATATATATATATACATATATTAATATATATATATAATATATAGACCTCTGTATGTACCCTAAATAGGTTTTGATATTTTATTTGATGTTTTTATATATATTTCTAGTATATGATCAGAACATCAATTTAAGGGTGACGGACATGATTCAAAAATAATAGGACCCTGTTACGTTTTACGACTCCTCAGTTTTAATTTTTGTTTTTTTAACTAAAGAAATTACCCAAAGGGTAAACCGCAAGAGATTGGCCAGGGTCGGAGGTCTTGCGGCCTTCCGTGAACGAAAGGGTATACTAATTTCCGACTCCTTTTTGTATTTGAGTGTCGCGGGTTCCTCCGCCCCTCCCGCTACGGGGTATGGAAAACGTCCCCCTCTGTTCCCCGGCGGCCCGAGCCCCCTATTCTCATTTTAATTTTATTTACCATTTTTGTAATAAGCATTTATGATTTGTAGTCCAAATGATGTACTTGGTTTCTTCTGTAAGTGTGCGTACTTTTCGAGATATTCATTTGAAATTTTTATTTAAATGTTCGATTTTAAAAAATTATTTAAATATTTCGAACTTTTTATCTTGTCCGTCACCACTTAAATTCTTGTTAGTATCATATACTAGCATTTTTGAAAAAAAAACAAAAAAAAAAAAATCAAAACTGAGGAGTCTTAAAACATATAAAAATGATTCAGTATATATAATATATTATATATATATAATATATATGATATTATTATATATATATTATAATATATATAATTATATAAATATATATTATAGTATATATATATATATTATAATTATATATATATATATATATATTATATAATATTATATAGTAGTAGAAATCAGAACAATTAAGAATCGCTAAGTTTACGTAGTATTCAAGTAGGGAAGGCCTGATATTAATAATCAAATACTGCAAATATATTAAAGTTAGGATAAATTTTAAAATAAAATGTTCTAGATGTTAAGAGCGGTTAGTTTATCCGATTTTACTGAAATTACTTACGATTCTCTTTCGAGACTTCTCTTTCAGATGAATTGAAGATTAACATGAAATATTTAAATAAAATTGTTAATCGTTAGAAAGTAAAAAATTCAAAAATTAAGCTTAAGGCTAAAGCTTTATTTTTGATTCTTTTGAAAAAAGTTTGTGTTCAACAGTTTTGTTAAGAGTGGGTCAGAGTAGTAGTCACCCTCTGTAGATATGTTAAAGTTGAAAGTTCTTTATGCAAAGGCATTCAATGGAGTTGTGCGCTGTGTGAGGTCAAGACTTGTAAAAATGGGGTCAGCACATTAGATGTTGATGCTTGCTGATCACTTAGACTCACAACAACTCGGCACTTACCACTACACAGAACCCCAACTTCAATCAGCAACATCAAATGAAAGCATGACACCCATTTACAGGGTACTTGACTCCACACTACGCCAAACTCATGAATACCCTTTGCAGAAAAACTTTTCCAACTTAACATACTACAGGGTGAACACACTCTGACCTTACCTTAAACTAAAATTTTGTACAGCACACTTCTTTTTTCAAAAAATCAAAACCGACGTTAACTAAACTAATTTTAATTATTTTAACTTTTCTGCAAACAATCTTTTAGTCTCTTCAATCATAGCGTTCTAAAGAGATCTAGTATTCAGTAAATTCGAAGCTCAACGGCACTTAACATCTAGAAGGACCATTTCTATTCACTGTAAAATTTATTACTAACTTTAATATATTTGCAGAGTTTATTATTAATAATTCAGGCCTCCTACCATGATATATATATAATATATATATATCTATTATTATAATATATATATATAATATATAATATATTAATATATAATATAATATATAATATTAATTACTTATAATATATATATTATCATATATATATATATATATATATATATATATGAAAAAGAGTATCGAAATTCTTAATTCAAGTACAGTCTGAATATAGAGCACTTCAACATTAAGATTATCTCAAAATTTAAAGTGAAAATAACGACGATAAATTACTAATATTTCTAATTTATTATTATAAGAATATTTTAATGTATTTTTCATATTTCGATATATTATAATTAGATTATATATATATATATATATAATATATTATATATATATATATATATATATATATATATATATATATATATATATATATATATATATTATAAAATATTTAATAAATAAAAAAATATAATATTGAGAAACTATATTAGTTATATTAATATAATATATTATATATTATAAATATTCTAAACTGATATTAATAAAATTATTTCCCTTTATATAATATATCTACATCATATTTATTTATATAATATCATATAATTATATTATATAAACTATATATATTTATAATATATAGTATTATTATATATATATATATATATATATATATATATTTTAGCCCAAATGTCCTTGAAAAATAAAGTACAAATTTTTACTAATTTATTCTTTTCTATTATCGAGAAATTAACCGTAAGCTCAACATCCTTTATGTGTAAGACAGCCTTCATCTCAAATCAATGGAATATTTAACACATTTTATTTTCTATGTAATATGTTTACTGAGTGACGTCGAAAATGTATGGAGGTCGTTTAAACACAGAAATGGCTAGCCAGAGAAATACAAGTTTTAGTGAGTTTTGCAACTGTCAGGAAGGTAACTTGTCTTTTTTTTTTTTTGCAATCACTTAGTTTTGTCTCTTGCTTCTTTGTACGATCCAGTTACCTCAGAAGTCTTGGTCAGGAAGATAGAAGATCAGCAACACTTCAACAATTCCGATACTTTGAACAAGTTGCAAGTCACATTCGGCATCCACAACTAGAGAATTCTAATATGCCTTCCCTGCTTCATCTTCTCTATTTCGGACTAGCATGTAAGGGCAAGTTAAATGAAGCTGGATTAAGGAGCCCCTTTCCTGCTCGAGGACCTATTCTAATCAACAATACGGTGCACAAAGTCGTCAGTTTTAGTAAGAATATTATCGTTGGTATCTGAGACACTGAGAAACTGTTCTTTATAGATGAGGATAAGCTCCACTTTTCTACACATGACAACAAGTATAAGGGAAAAGATATATTAATTGCAAAATTGACAAATATGATCATCGTGATTTAGGATCTATTATGGTACAAGTTGAGGTTTCTCAGGAAGTGCATATAGACCTTTATTTCATTGAATATTATTCTTGGCGACAAAATGATATCGGGATGAAATCCTTCGACCTATTTTACGATCATATGTAGGTACTCTCGACGAAACTTCTAACGCATAAAAACGTCTCACTTCATTCGACCAGGTTAACTTCTATATTCTTAAAATAAGTGAGCACTGAAGTCAAGGAATGGTGATCGAAGCAACAAGATTTCAGTCACAAGAAACACTTTGTGATTATATTTATAGTTTAATTTCGAGGTCAATGAAGCTTCCAACGACTCCCCTTGAAATTCGGCAGGTCTTCCAATAATGGAGAAGGGACGACCTTATAAATATGGAATTTAAAGATTATTTATTATCCTAAATAGGGACAGATCTGGGAGAATTTTGCCAGACTTTTATAAACTAATGGAACTTAATGTTTTTGAGAATCTTACAATACACCAATAATCACACGTCTTAGTTCTTTTTGATATATTTTCCCTATGTCAGATCAATGGAAACCATTTCTTTATTTCCTTTTTTTAAGATTTTTATATTATTATCTATTTGTTAGAACAATAGTAACATAATTTTTTATTCTTATCTTTTCAGGTGAAAAAATACTATACAGTGTCATCATGTTTTTTTATTTCTTTAAACCCTTATTACATTCTTAGTCATGAATACTTCTTGCTAATATAATTGTAATAGATATGGTTGAAACATAAGCTAGATTTATGCTAATACCTCTTTATATCGGCTTAAGTACTATTTCCACTAACTTTACATACTTACATACTATGTAAACATTTGTAATATTTACTTTTTTTAACTTTATTACTTTTATATAATAATATACTTAAGTTTTTTGGCGAAATTATAATATAAGTTTTAATTTAAACTTTTATATAAGTTAATATATAACGATATAATTATATATATCCCTGAATAACCTTTACTATAAACTTTGAAATTTTTTTATATGAAACCACTGAAAAAACTTTAATACAAAACTTTATAAACCTTATCTTATATATATTAAACTTTATATAAACTTTATATAAATTTTTAAAAATTAACTTATATAAACTTTATATAACTTTATATCAACTTTATACTAACTTTCAATAAACTTTAATATAAACTTTATATAAACTTTATCTTAAAACTTTTATATAAACTTTACATAAACTTTACATAAACTTTACATAAACTTTACATAAACTTTATATAAACTTCATACTACTTTACATAACCTTTCAAAAACTTTTACAATAAATTTATATAAACTTTTACAATAAAGTTTACGTTAACAACTTTACATAATTTTAATATAAAATTTTAAACATAACCTTTAACATAAAACTTTTACATGAAACTTTAACATAACTTAAACACAAACTTTAAAATATAAACTTTTATATAAACTTAATATAAACTTTATAATAAACTTTAATAACTTTAATATAAAACTTTATAATAAAGTTTATATAAACTTTTATAAAGTTTATATAAAATTTACTTAAAGTTTCATAAATTTTATTAAACCTTTTATATTAAACTTTATATAAACTTAACATAACTTTACATAAACTTTACATAAACTTTACATAAACTTTACATAAAATTTACATAAACTATACATAAACTTTACATAAACTTTCCATAAACTTTATATAAACTTTATTTAAACTTTACATAAACTTTACATGAACTTTACATAAACTTTACATAAACTTTACATAAACTTTACTTTAACTTTACTTAAGCTTTAATATAATTTTATAGAAACTTTACAATAAACTTTACATAAACTTTACATAAACTTTACATAAACTTTACATAAACTTTATATAAACTTTATATAAACTTTACATAAAACTTAATATCAACTTTATATAAACTTTATATAAATTTATATAAAGTTTTTATAAACTTTATATAAACTTTATATAAACTTTATAAAAACTTTATATAAACTTTATATAAACTTTATATAAACTCTACATAAACTTTATATAAACTTTATATAAACTTTATATAAACTTTATATAAACTTTATTTAAACTTTATATAAACTTTATATAAACTTTATATAAACTTATATAAACTTTATATAAACTTTATAAAAACTTTATATAAATTTTTCATAATTTTGCATAAACTTTATATAAACTTTATATAAACTTTATATAAACTTTATAAAAACTTTACATAAACTTTACATAAACTTTACATAAACTTTACATAAACTTTACATAAACTTTACATACACTTTCACAATACACTTTACATAATTTTACATAAACTTTACATAAAACTTTAATAAACTTTTTATATTATTAAATTCTAATTAACTTTAAATTAAACTTTACAATAACTTTACATAAACTTTACTAAACTAACATAAACTCTAATATAAACTTTATAATAAACTTTTCATCAACTTTATATAAACTTTACATAAACTTTATATAAACTTTATATAAACTTTATATAAACTTTATATAAACTTTACATAAACTTTACATAAACTTTATATAAACTTTATATAAACTTTATATAAACTTTATATAAACTTTACATAAACTTTACATAAACTTTACATAAACTTTACCTAAACTTTACCTAAACTTTACATAAATAATACCTAAACTTTACATAAACTTTACATAAACTTTACTTAAACTTTATATAAACTTTATATAAACTTTATATAAACTCTACATAAACTTTATATAAACTTTATATAACCTTTATATAACTTTAAATATAAAACTTTATTAACTTTATATAAACTTTTATATAACTTTAATAAACCTTATATAAAATATATAATTTATAAAACCTTTATTTAAGCTATTTAAATATATTTGGCAATAAACTTTATATAAACTTTATATAAACTTATATAATTTTTTTATAAAAACTTTTAACATACACTTTACATAAATTTACATAACTTTAAATAAACTTTATATAAACTTGACATCAACTTTACATAAACTTTACATAAACTTTACATAAACTTTACCTAAACTTTACCTAAACTTTACATAAATAATACCTAAACTTTACATAAACTTTACATAAACTTTACTTAAACTTTATATAAACTTTATATAAACTTTACATAAACTTTACATAAACTTTACATAAACTTTATATAAACTTTACATAAACTTTATATAAACTTTATATAAACTTTACATAAACTTTATATAAACTTTACATAAACCTAACATAATGTTTATATTAGAATTATTACATAAACTTTGGGCATAAACATTTACATAAACTTTTACATAACTTTACATAAACTTTCATAAACTCTATATAATATTTATATAAACGTTATAATAACTTTAATATTAAACTTTATATATCTTAATATAACTTTATAATAAAATTATATAACTTTATATACTTTACATAAACCTTTACATAAACTGTATATAAACTTTATATAAACTTTATATATAAACTTTATAAAACTTACATACTACATAAACTACTTTAACGATATGTTTTACTCTAGTCCTTTTCAGGAGAAACTTGTATAAAAACTATTTTTAGTACAACTTACTTTACAAAAAGATAGTGACACTACTCCATAAAAACTTAATATAAACTATACTTAACTTTACATAAAGACTTTAACATACAACTTAATATAAAACTTTATTTTTCAGAACTTTACCATAAATAAAACTTTACGATAAACTTTACATAAAAAATGGTAAATTTTTATATTAACCACTCCTAATATTAACTTATAGTCGAAACAATTTCAACTTTGACAATAAACCAAACGTCTCAAGAACCTGAAAAACTATTCATAAATTTTTTATAAAAAAATCCTTGTAACGAATTGATACGATATATACAACTTTAAATAAACTTATCTTCCTCATTAACCTAAAATTAATAAATTATAACTTTAAAAATTAACCTTATATATACTTTTATCAAAATTATTCAAACATTTCATAAAAACTTTATATTACTCTCATATAACGTGTTTATATAAACTTTATATTTCATAAAATAACTTTAACAATTATAAAATTAAACTTTATTAACTACAGGGAGAAAATATTACAACAAGCCTTTTGAACATAATCCTTTACCCCTTAAATTCACGAATATCCCTCCCAAGTACCATAAACTTTAAATAACTTTATACTAAACCGTTGGATATAAGAAGTTACATAACATTTACAATAAGACTTTACAGATAAACTCTTTCCCTAACTTTATACCCCTTTCCATAAACTTTACTCATAAATAAATACCACTTTTTCCTAACTTTAGCATAAACTTTTACAATCACTTTATCTTTTAAAAACTTTTATAATAATAACTTTTTAATATTATTAAACTTCATACTTTACATCATAAACTTTAACATAACTTAATATAAAACTTTAACACAAAGAATAAACTTTAATTATAAACTTAATATAAACTTTACAATAAAACTTTAAAAAAAAATAAACTTTTACCCCAGTAAAACTTTAAATAAACTTATATAAACTTTCAATAAGACTTTACGAATAAACTTAATCATAAGAATTTCACCAATAAACGTATATACAAAATAAACTTTACCATTAGAATTTCCACATAAACTTGTTATTAATAATCTTATATTTTTTAAACTTACATCCATTCATCTTTCCTCTCACTTTAACAAACAACAACGTCATAACTTTACAATAAATCTCTGTTTAAAATTTGTTCAATGATTTTCTAAAGCTTAAATAGAAGTTGTTATGACAGAAACTTTTTACATCAAACTTACAAAAACTTTACATAAACTTTACATTAACTCTTAAAATTTTATAAACTTTATTTATATAAACTTTAAACATAAAACTGTTAATAATCAACTTAATATATAAATCTTTATAATTTGTTATAATTTATATAAGTTTTTTATACAATATTATTAAAATAAAACGTTTATATAAAAAAAACTTTTTTTAATATAAACTTTATATATAACTATATAACTTTTTAT
>JABUQX010125473.1:0-22500 GCA_015478945.1 Trachelipus rathkii
TAATATTTTCTTCACTCTTGAGATGTATTCCTTTTTAATTCTCTCTTTCATAATTTTGTTTTCAATCCTGTCTGACTCCTCTACTCCAAGGTATTTGTAAGTTCCTTCCTGTTCCAGTTCTTTGATTTCCATGTTATTAACTATGATGTTTTCAGCATGTATCTTTCTACCTTTGTTCATAACTATGAACGCACACTTTCCAATCCAAAATCCATTCTAATATCCGATGAAAAATCACTGACCACCTTTATCTGTCTCTCTGCCTCTCCTCTACTTGGCGCATACAACTTTAAATCGTCCATGTAGAAGAGATGAGAGATTCTCTTTTCTTTCTTCTCGGTTCTTTTATTTATTCTGTACCCATTCTCTAAGTTGTTGATCAGGTTACTTAAGGGGTTGAGGGCTAATACAAATAACAGGGGGGACATGGAGTCTCCTTGAAAAATCCCTCTTTTCACTTTTACATTTTTTATTTTCATAATTCCTTTCTCGTGTGGTAGCTTTAAATTAATTTTCCACATTTCCATTACCCTTTCCATGAATCTTTTTATTTTTTCATCAACTTTGTAGATGCTCATTATTTCCTTCAGCCACGAATGGGGTACACTATCATAAGCTTTCCTGTAATCTATCCACGTCATGCATAGATTTTTTTGCCCTTTCCAGCTATTTTCAATTATCATTTTATTTATCAGTAGTTGTTCTTTTGTACCATAGGTATGTCTACTACATCCCTTTTGCTCTTCACTAATGATGTTGTTTCTTTCTACATGTTTGTATAACCTTTGGGTCAGAACTCCTGTTAGTACTTTATATGATGTGGGAAGGCATGTTATAGGTCTATACTTGCTAGGATCTTTGGTTTCTTCATTTTTTGGAATAAGGGTTGTTTCACCAGTTATGAACCAGTGCGGGATGTCTACTCTTCCATCCATTATGTTATTTAAGCATTCTGTTAGGGGCTTGATTAATGATGTTAGTTTTTTTAGCCATATGTTCTGGACCTTGTCCATTCCAGGTGCCTTCCAATTATTAGTCTTCTTGATTACATCCTTTACTTCTTTAATACTAATTTTCTGAGAGTTCATATTTCTAATAGATGTTATTTCTGGGTTATTTTTAATATTTCTCAACCATTCCGTATCTACATTATGCGACACATTGTTCTCATATATATTTTTCCAAAATCCTTCGACCTCCTCTGTTTTGGGTGCATCAGCAACTGTTATCTTGGTATTTCGTAATTCTCTATAAAATTTACCTTGATCTTCTTTGAACAGTTTGTTTTCTTTTTTTTTCTTTTTCGCGCATTTCGTACCTTTTTAATCTCTTGCCTTTTGCTGCTAAAGTTAATTTTCTTCTCACAAGAGCGTGTGTTAATTTATCTCCGATTCTAATTCTTTCTCTATTTACTAAATTTTGTGCTTTTCTCTTTGTTGCTTCAATTATTATTTCTCCATTCTGTAACATTGTGAGCATTCCAATTTCTTTTCGAAGAGTATTTATTTCATTCGTAAGTCTAATCTTCCATGGTGGCATCATATTCTTCCTTCCTATATTTGGATTATTTTTCTTATCTTTAACAGTATCAACTCCCATTGTTTCTGCTACTGCTCTTGATGTAGCATAATAGAGTCTGTTCAGCTCTGTCAGACTACAATTTGGTGGTATCAGGCGTGGCAGTACTCTATTTGCACTTGCAGTAACTTTGTTCAACATAAACCAGTTTTTAATCTTTCTTACTTGTTCTCGCTTTTCAATACCTTGCACCCTATCCTCCTCACAGTAATTAGCTATTCTGTTCAACAATTGTTCATCAATTGCATTTTGTTCTTTCATTGTCACCATTATCATTAATGGTTCTTTCATTCAAATCTCTGTCATGTTCCTGATACCAGCTCAAGTTCATCTCATAGTCTGACTCTCTATCTGTTTCGTCATTATTATCTGTTGACTGTTCCGCTTCTACCAATGGTGAGGTACCATGTTCAATGTCTATCTCTAATTCTTCCTCACTCGTTGATTGTAATCGAGTGTGATCCATTTCTCTTCCATTGAGTAAGTTTTCCTCATCATCCAATTGCAGTTTTTTTTTGCATCTTCATTTGTTTTATTCTCTTATGCCTCTTTACTCTTACTTCCTTTTTTTTTCCTTCACCTCCGTACTCAATTCTATCCTGTATTCTTGTTCATCTGTTTCATCTTCACTCGATGTTTGCACTCTATGGGAGTTCTCATTATCTCTTTCACATTGTGAATCTCAAGCCCTCCCTCACCTGTGCATCCCTTTTCCCTTGAACTAGTTTTGTTCTTTTATATAATTTTGCTTTGGTACTTTTTATTTCTTGAACTAGTTCTGTATTCATTTCTAATTCATTCTCCATAATTCTTAAAGCCCTTTCTTTAATATTTTCTATATCCTCCGCTGTTGGCAGTGTCGCTTTCATCTTTCTAACACCACCTCCTTTCCTTTCTTTAATATAATTGAGTATACAATGTTTCTGTTTCATCATTGCCTTTCTCTCAACATTTTTGAACTTTTTTTTAAATCTATATTCCATAAAATCATTTGCACTTATTTCTGCATTTTCAACCACGTACTTCCAGAATTCACTTTTTGCTTTCTTAAGTGGAATGAATTCGCCAATGTAGTAGCTTTCCATAAGGTACTCGTTTGCTTCAAAGTTCCAGCTCCATCTCTCACCCTGAATTTCATTCTGATCTTTTTCTTCATTTTCATGTTCTAAAAATTCTTCAACTTCCTTTTCAATAATTTCCATTTCAGCTTTTGTTATTTGGGTCTTACCTAGCCTTACATTTGTTGCTATGCTGTTAAATCTAGTGTCCGGGAATTTCTCAATTTTGCTCCTATCTATCTTACCCCGCTTCAATAACATTTCTCGCATTCTCTTCCAAGAATGCCTCTTGGGGAATTTATTGTGTCTTGAATAAAAGGAACACCAATAAATTTCATGTTTTTCCTCCACTGACCAGTCCGTTTTTTCTGCTCCCCTTTTATTAAGGGTATAGTATCTGCGGTTCTGGTGTTCTTCAGATGTACCGGGGCCAGCCTCAGGCGAGCCAAACAACACATCTTGTGGAGGTCGAGTCCTGCTGGGTTGGGCTCTTATCGGGACATTTTGTGTCCTCGCTTTTGGTAGGAGAGATCGCGTGATGCGCACAAGGCTCCGTCCCCCCTCATATCTCTCCTGTGGTAGAGAGGGGCCGGCACCGGGGTCTCCGATCCCCCGGCAATTATTTTCATCTATTTCGTCTTTCATGGTTATTACCAGTTTTGTAACTTGTTCGCTCCACAACACCTGCCCGAACGAATGATCTTCCTTTCCCCAAATATGGTGATAGAAAAGCCATCCCTCCGCCCAAATATTGCGGAGAACTCCCCCACCAACGATAAGGTCAGTTACTCCGGGGGAGTAATTGCTGTGATTTAGCAGATGAGTTTTTAATTGACATTTCCGAATACATTCATAGCTACACTCATAACATTTAAATAATTTCGATTTTTTTTCTCACCTTTCTTATTCATTTGTCGTTTTAAGTTTCCTTTCAGATTACACTCATAGCTGCACTCAGAACATTTAAATAATTTTGAGTTGCTGTGAATTAGCAGATGTCTTTTTAAATGTGATTTCCGATTAAATTCATAACTACAATTCTCACATTTAAACTTTCTTTCATGTATTTTTAAATGCATTTTTAACGGATCTTTGTTTTTAAAACTTAAATTACAATATTTGCAACTGAGGTTTTCCCGATAATTCTTTTTCACGCTTTGATTCTGCGCTGCTGATGCTTGAGGTCTTCTTCTTAAAGAACTTTTCATTTTGGAATCCTTTCCTACTTCACCAACATCGATAGTGAGGGTCTGTACAAAAAGAAAATTAATATGAATGGAGAAGAAAAAAAATACATTTAGAAATTATCTTAGTCATCAAAAGATTTCCTTTTTAAATATCTTTGTTTTAGGCAAAACAGAGTTCACACTAAAATTTAATTTGATTTCCATAAAAGAAAATGTAAATTTCCGTGAATGTAAAAAAACCAAAGACAAATAAGGAAAAAAATTAATTTTATTTTTAAATTTAGATTCATATTAATTAACACTTAAATTTAATAAAAAATTCAAAGCAACACTTTTGTAAAGCGAGTCTTTTGCATGTTATAAATTAAATAATATTACTTATCAAGTATAATATATATATATATATATATATATATATATATATAGTGTTGTACAGATACCATAAAGTATATATATATATATATAATATATATATATTATATATATATATATTATATATAATATATATTATATTTATAATATATATATATTATTTATTATATATATTATATATATATATATATAGGACGCCTTAAGTAAACCATGGTCCTCAAAAATAATTTAGTATTGGAAAGGTTGGTAATAATTTTTATAGCAAAATTAAAATTAAAATTTCGATTTGCTATAAAAAGAACTTCTTTTTTTTTATTTTTTGAGCTTAAATGGGATCTATTATTTCGGAAGGCGTTGTCACTGCCGTTGAAATCATTTTTATTTAAAATATTTATAATTTGGGTGAGGAACAAGTGCTGTATATGATAATATATATTATGTCTTTCTATTTAGAAAATTATTATATATATATATATATAATATATATATATATATATATTTTATAATATTATATATATATATATTATATAATATTTAGTTATATATATATCCCGTTTTCGTGAAGATTTTCTGTTTGCTTTCTTTAAATCACTTTTAATTCAGAATGTCTTTTTTTTCTTTGTTTATAATTTTTTGTACGTGATCTGTGTGTGTGTGTGTGTGTGTTTGTTGTGTGGGCGCAATTCAGAGGGTTCTTTGGGTGGGCTGTGTATGGTCCGATTGGTGTGTGTTTTGGTTTGTTGAGGCTGTCTGTTTTGAATGACTGACGAGAAGTTGTAGGGGTGGGCGTCAGGCACTGGGGTTTCTCTATTGACTTTGTAACGTTCGGGCCTAAAGCTAACCATGAATCCTGTGGCAATATCACCTTCGCTACTTCTCTACCTAACGTTTTATTACTGTCTGAGACCCGCTAGCCAGGGGATTCTTTTTCAAAAAAACTTAATATCTCCAACTATAACCTTTTCTATAATTTCAGACCTCATGGTGGAGTCTGTGCCTATTTAAACATTAACACTCCTGTAATCCACGTCTTTGAGAATCTTGATCTCCTAATTTCGATGTTTCTTTTGGCTTAAAATCTTTCTCCCTCTACTACCATTATCTTGTGTTTCTGCTACTGCTCCCCTAACGGAACAGATTTCACCTCCTTTTTGAATATCTTACTACTTTCTTCATGAGACTGTTATTTCTTCCCATCCAAATGCTGATATCATCTATTTAGGTGATTTCAAAGTTCATCAAACTGAGTGGTTGGGCTCCTCTCATACTGATTGCAGGAGGGGAGAGGCCAACTTTCAGTTATTCTCAACGGATCTGAACAGTTAATAAACGAACCTTACAACATACCAGATGTCCTAACCAATTCTTGAACACGCTTGATTTATGTTTCACCACTACTCCTTCTCGATATAATACACCATTTTCCCTCCTATCGGTAACTCTGACCACAATCTTGTAGCTCTTTAATTTTTAATAACTTTTTCTCAGCAGCTCCACCCAATGCCCCAAAACGTAACTTTCGGACTTTAATCGGGCTTAATTGGGGGGCGTTGCGTCGTTTCTTTGCTAACTATGGCTTGGAGTGAATCTTGCTTTGACTCGGAGGACGGCCTTCGGTCCACGCGCTGGAAAAGGTGGGGGCCCGTAATCGGTTGAGGGTATGAAAAGCGGGTTTCATTCCAATCTTTCAACTAAATCTTTTTCTCCACAAATTCCATGGTTCGATGGAGAATGTTCCTCGCTCCATTCAGGAGAGAGACTTTGCGTATCGGGCATGGAAAAACTCTCGTCTCCTATCACTCTTACTAAGTTTCGCCTTTCACTAAAGAAAGTGCGACAACCTACTTGGCTCTCCTACGATAAAAATTTCTGGCCTCTTGCAAAACATCTCTATATAACTTTTGTAAATCTGCCATTCCTCCACTTATTCGCTCTGACCGTTCTGTAGCTAACTCTCCCTACTGAAAAGGCTAAATCTCTTCGGCCTCCTTTTTTATCTAATTCCCTTCCCTGGACGATTCCGGCATCCCTCCTCCTGCTTCTCCTCTTCTTCATGGTGGGTCCTATGCCTCTTTCCGTGATTACGCATGATCGGGCGCATGGAATTCTGAGATCTATGAGTGTCAGGAAAGGCTAGTGGCCCGGATGGGATGCATTCCTCCCAGTGTTTTGAGGGAGTGTGCTTCCGAGCTGGCCCCTGTCCTCGATCAACTCTACTCTCTATGCCTTAATACTTGTACATTTCTCAGTGCTGGAAGCGCGCATATGTCCAACCAATCCGAAAAAGGGCAGCCGCTCTGATCCTTCTAACTATCTCGCTATAGCTCTCACGTTGTAATTCCGTAATCTAAGATCTTTGAAACTCTTCTAACTCTCATTTCCTGGATCATTGGAGTCTATTCCCTCTTTCAGATCATCAGTATGGCTTTCCGACGCTCGAGGTCAACTGGTTACATACTTTCCTATCTTACTGGTTTATGGTCTTCTGCCCTTAGGGACTAATGGGAGTCTTGGGTGGTGGCACTCGATATATCAAAGGCTTTTGAAATCGAGTATGGCATGCGTCGCTAACTCTCTAAGCTCCCTTCCTTTGGGTTTCCTCTCTCTCTTTTGCTTCCTCTTGTCAAGTTTTCTCTCTGGTCGCTCCATATCAGCACTCGTTGTGGAGCGACTTCTTTCCTCCTTTCCTGTTTAATTGTGGTGTTTCCTCATATATATATAAAAAAAAAAAAAAACACAAAAAAAAAAAAAAAATATATATATATATATTAATATAATAGTATATATATATACTATCTATTATATATATAAAATATATATATATATTATAATATATATATATATATATATATAATATAATTAGGGATGTACCGGAACAGAATTTTTGGTTCCGGCCGGAACCGGAACTTTTCTACTTCTTGGAAAAGTCCCGGCCGGAACCGGAACTTTTCGACTTCAGCTACACCTTACATATTCTACTTAAAACTTGTCTGATTAACAAGTGGAGTCTCTCTAGAAGTATCTGGCATCTTGTCATATCCATACTGTGAGATCTTAGCTCTGTAAGCCAAAATCTTTAAAAAGTTTTTAAGGATTTATTAGTGGAAAATATGAAATGAAAAGATATCATCGATCGATAGATATGAAGTAGCAAATTATTAAATTACAAGTATTATAATATATATGTAATATATATATGTATTATTAAATATATATATATATATATATGATATATATATATATATATATATATATATATATATATATATATCACTCAACCTTTACCACCCCCCTAAATGAAATCCTGCTTACGCCCATAACTCTTATACTTATATGTATCTATTTTATGAAATGATACGATATATTAGTATCCTTATAAAAGTTAACTGACATATTAAAAAATTTTGGAAAGCCATTTCCGACACATGTTTTGTAAAAAGATTTGTTTGGTAAAACAAAGGTATTCTCCCGCGCAAACCCGCCGTTTATTAATTCCGCGAAAATCGAGGATTTAACAACGGGCGTCTGACTGTGACGTTTACGTGACGTAGAAGTGCGCAAACGGGCTCTGGAAACGATGCATGTGCGCCTGTGTGCCCGCCCGGGCTGCAATCGGGCTTCTGGAAACGCAGCTTATATAAAGTTCTACGGGTCTTCAAAGTTTAAAAAGCGGGTAACGTGTTTGAGGATAAGAGATGACGTTTAACTCCACAACATGGAGAGCAACTTCTTTTCCTACACCACAACATTTCAAAATTCAAACAAGTTCACTTTAAGTAAGAAAATTATGGAATCTTGTTTTAAATTTTTTTTTAATTTTTCCTTAAACAGTTTAGTTAATATTTTGTTTTGTAGTAGTTTCTACTTTAAAGTTAACTTCTTTTAATAATAATAATAATAATAATAATAATAATAATAATAATAATAATAATAATAATAATAATAATAATAATAATAATAATAATAATAATAATAATAATAATAATAATAATAATAATAATAATAATACCCTGTACAAATTTTATTTATCCCCAGGTCTAGATTCTAGAGCAGGATTGGCATAAAAAAGATCAAATATTTAAATCAACTGATTTTTTTTACGTTTTTTTTTTTTTAAAAAATCATGATTTTTTTTTTTTTTTAATTTTATTTTTTAAGGCTTTTTTTTTTCTAAATTATAATCTAATTCTAGCTATTTTAATTTAATTAACGATAAAGTTATTTCATCTACATTAATAAGTAAAATACATCAATTTTGTTTCAAGTCAATTTTTAATAAATGTAATACATAAAATTTGAGTACTGCAAATATAATAATTTTTGGGAGGATAAAATAGTATATATATTATATATATATATATATTATATTATATATATATTATATATATATAATATATTATATTATATATATATAATATATATATATTATATATATAATATATATATATTATATATATATATATATTTGTTTACTTTCCCTTAGGTAAATAAATTATATTTACTAAACTTATTATTAATTAGGTAATAATTAGGATTATTTACTAATTTTATAAAAATAATAATAAAAAAAGCAATTTGTCTAAAAAAAAAAATAAAAAATAAAAAATCTCAAAAAAATCAAAAAATCCCCAACCCCGTTCTAGAGTATTAAAGCTAATACCGGTTCGAGTGTAAAATATTGTTTCATATTTAAAGTTTTCGAAAGTAATAGAGTCAAAGGTCATTTATCATGATATTTGTTCACCTTATTATCAATTTTCAATATTTTTTATGCATAATTCATACCTGAGTAAATGACAAATCAATTTCTGAATTTTATTAACAAAGACATTTGAAAAAGTAGAAAGTTTCGGTTAGTTCCGGCCCTTCCAAAAAATCGAGGTTCTGGCCGGAACCTGCTTCCGGTACATCTCTAATATATATATATATATATATATATATATATATATTATATAGTATATATATTATATATACTATTATATATATATATATATAATATATAATATATATATACTATCGAAGCACTGGTTAAAGAAACCATCTATCTCTACACTGCGGCGGTGCCCAGGCCGTAGCTCGCGCATTAAGATTCATCACGTTTATTAAAAATAAAATAAATGTTAAAAATTATATATTATATTTATATATATATATATAATATTATATAATATAACATATATATATATATTTATATATTATATATATATAATATATATATTATATATATATATATATAATATTTTTTTTTTTTTTTTTTTTTTTTTTTTTTTTTTTATTTTTTTTTTTTTTGAGTTAGTGTACAGGACTCACCACGATCGGCCACACTGGGTTGAAAAAAATCAACACCATGGGCAGGTTCCTGGAGCAACATATTTCAAACGTCAAAGGAAGATTTGAATAGAGAAAATCAATTAAAAATAAACAAAAACTAAACAAGGTACATCCTTGCATTACTAAAAGTCACTAGTATTACGTAACAATCAACAATATTTATGAAAGAATATTCACTTCTTGTCAGAAACAAGAAAATGGAGTTACTACTAAAGTGGGAAGATTCGGATAAGATATGGGTAATCTTTTTGGAAAGTGTTATGGATGTAAAGCTAGGAAATGACGGCCGGCGAATAGGGTCCAGCTGGGGAACAATCATGAAGATATGCCGAATAGGTTCCAGCTGGGGAACAATCAAAATGGAGATATGGCGGAACAGATTGCGGGGTATGACTACGGCAAAAATTTGCAAATGGGAGGGGGGTTCCGTAACATAGTGGACTGTGGAGTGATATTCGGTGTGGCCAATACGGAGGCGTGAAAGTATCACCTCATGTAAGCGCTTCGTCGGTGGGAGGGAAGACCACTCCCCAATGATCGGCTTTATATTTCAAAGTGTTTCGCTCCTCTCTGATCATTCGTCAAGCGTCTTGCCAATAAGATCGAAAACCTGTCGGAGGACAGGATAGTACGGTTGATGGAGGTAGCCTTGTCCGAATGGCATCCGTGGAGGTACCTGGAGACAACTCCCGAAAAGAGGAGGTAGCCATTTTGGTTTCTCTGTCAGCGATTTCATTGCCAGTTTCCCCGTTACCCCTACTTGAGAGGGGGGCCACCAAAAAAAAATTTTTTTTTTTGGCGGGAATAGGAGCAGCCGAAGAATTGCCTGCAACAGCAGATACCATTGTGGTTTTAGAATAAGGGGTTTTACAGCGCTTGTAGCGGCGCTGAGCGAATCTGAATAAATGACATAAGAGAGGGGGGGGGGGGGGGGGGGGGGGGGGGGGGGGGGTGATCTTGTTTAGGATTAGAATTCGAGAAAGCCCAATCATTATAGCATTAATTCTGCTGTGAAAATTGAAGCATGAGGGGGAAGGGTATGGGAAAGGTTGCGATCAGGAAAGACAGCAGATGCGCCCACACTGTTCCCGGTTTTAGAGCCGTCAGTAAATACTGGAGTAAACTCATCATGAACTGCGGAATGAGACAGGAATGATGCCTTTAACAAGGCAGCAGAATGGCTAGATTTGGAGAGAGAGGTCAGAGCCAAGCAAATGGTGGGAGCGGGAAATAACCAAGGTGTGTATCCTTCATGGTATGAGAAAGGCAGCACCTTTTGTAAAGGGATGTTAAGGAAGTTAAGGATGTTATGAACCGTGTTCGCAAATGGCCAGTAATTAGGATTCTGAGGCACCTCCTGCAGAATCGGTGTCAGAGCAGACGGTATTGGGGTTTGAAAACGAAGATAACTTGTAATAAAAGACTGTATTCCCTCTTCGAAGAGTGGCACAACATTGGCTTTCAACTTCAAGGGCTTACCCGGGGGGACGATCGGAAGGCTCCAGTTGGAGATACGGATCGCCTCGTTTTGTATGGGATCCAACAGATGCGTAGAGTAAGGGAGGCCTGACCATATACTACACAGCCATAGTCAAGCTTCGATCGAACTAGGGCGATATATAGACGTAAAAGGGACTTGCGATCAGCGCCCCAAGATTTTGAGGCGAGATGACGTAATACGTCAAGCGCGCGATGACAAATTGTTTTCAGGTGTTTAATATGAGGGGCATATGTTAAGTGGTCATCTAGAATGAGTCCTAGAAATTCTGACCTGTGAAGTATACGGAATGGGTGAACATATACGGTTAGGTTCGCTGGAAGAAAGTGGCAAGTTCTTCGAATTCCCTTTTTTCTTAAACAGCACTGCTGAGGTTTTGGTGGGGCAAACGGAAAGAACATGGGAAGTTACCCATTGTGAAATAATTCTCAATAGGCTAGTTTGAAGTTGCCGTTCAAAGAAAAGGCAGCTTTGGCACCGGCTATGTATACGCAAGGTCATCGAATAAGAGAGAAAATTGACAGTGGCTGGGATGAGTAACGATATCCATTAAAATCCGAAGAGCAAATAGTAGCACGTTTAGGAATACTAACCTGGGAACGACTAGGGTTGGGAAAAAAACCGTTTTTTTTTTTTCAAATCATGTTTTTTTCAGGAAAAAACATGTTTTTTTCATGTTTTTTCGTTTTTTTCATTAAATGTATTTTTAAAAATATAAAGAGGCTAATATGATATTTCACTTGAGTATTTTCATTTTTCAAATATTCCATTTTGATTTATAAAATAGCAGAACTACCTTTCTCTTATATTTTATCAATTGGTTTCATTACAATTTATAGTAGGTTGTAGCCTGCAGACTGCTGTTTTTGTAGGCTTCTACTTATTAATTTTACTATGTATTTTACATTTGTATCAAATATTCATAGTTTTATAATTTACTTTTAAACATTAATGTATATTATATTTATATAGAATGAGTCTGAATGACAAAACTCAAAAGTGACTTAAGGGATGCAAATGAAATAATAAAAATATTAAAATTATACCAAGATTGTAAATGAAGGAGGATGAGTGAATGACTAAATTAAATATTTGGCTTTGGAATATAAACTTTTGATTCACTAATCACTAGTCCCCACTCCCAGTCCCCGTCACTACTGAGTACTCACACTAGTGTGCTGGACCACTGGGCAAGTTCTTAACCCCGCGGTTCATCAGCGTGATCAGCCACATTTAATTTTTGATATGGACTGATATAGTCTGATATCTCGAGTCGTATGAAGTATGCGTGTGAAGAAAATGACCAAGTGGTGAAGGAGATGAGGCAGTAACAGGCACTCTTAAGCCTTATGCTGCCTTAGCATAATCAATCTCTCTCATTGGCAAATTTTCAGAATTTCCTAGTTCTAGATTATGAGCAATAAATACTAGTTTTGCAATGTCTACACAACAAAAGTTACATTTCATGCGAGGGCCTTTGCTACCTTTTATTTCCTTAAAAAGTACAGTCACACGACTTTTTGCATGTGGCATTTCTAAATTCTGATTAAATAATTATGATAAAAATGTTATTGAAAGCTGAAACAGAGTAAGAAAACATTAATGAAGCCACAAACAAAATATTATGAATATCAAAATTCAGAATATAAAATAAAAATATGGAAAACCCATAAAAATTTTGAACACAAACTCAGGGGCTTCCACCTTGTAAGAAATTGGAACCAAAAAATGTCCAAATTAGAGCATATTTGCTAAAATTAATAAAATTGTTCAAACATGTAAATTCCACAACTTAATTGAAAAAAAAAACGAAAAAAAATTTTTACTTGTTTTTTTCAGGCTGTTTTTTTTTTCATGAAAAAACCGTTTTTTTCGGAAAAAAACAAGCTTGTTTTTTTCCTTTCCCAACCCTAGGAACGCCTTCATCCAGAGTAAAGTGGCGTGACAGAATAGAAGAGCACCGAACCTGGATAGATCTGTTTGACAGAAGGCATTTGATGAAAAGAGGGAGTTGTCCGCGGAGACCAAGCGAATGAAGTTTAAGGAGAATCCCAGCTCTCCACGTTGTGTCGTAAGCTTTTTAACCCTAGAACACATAGCTTTAAAAATCTCCACCAGTTTGAGACGGTTTTCCCTGATGTCATGGGTCAGTTTCACCAAGGGGGTCCGCAGTCGAACGATTTTTGCGGAACCAAATTGGAAGTTTGAGAAAGCTTGACGGCTTTCCAGAACAGGGAGTAAGCAGCCTGAAACCATTTTCCTCAATTAATTTACAGGAATGACAGGTCAGCTGTTGTCTTTGGTTGTCTCGCCACTTCGGAATCTTTTTTCCAGGTTTGGGGAATAGGATTACAAAAGCTTGTAGTCCAATAGATGGGAAAAAGAAGATTTCGATCCGAGAGATTCTATTATATAGATGCAGCAAAAATGCTGACGCCGAAGGATGGATGTGACGGAGCATGATGTACGAAATTACTGTCTGGACAAGGGACCGTCTTTGTATTTGCCAATGAGGTTTGATACTCTGCAAAAAGTGGTAAAAGACGGTTGTAGGTTGAATCCTTCCCTTTTCGCTTGTGAAAAGTCTGGGTAAGTGCTTGTGTCAGTTCTTCAGCTTTTTGAAAGGTTTCAGTGTAGCGGAAAGAACTCGAAGTGGCTAGCAAAACTATAACCTACGCAATCCGCTAACAACCGCGGTATCCATGTGGGTATCTTGGTCAACATATGGGTTATCTTTGGACCACGCTGTGAAATCCTAGGGTGGATAATTTTCCCCAATTTGGGGAAAGGAGTGGATCATGACTGGTGATTAGTTCTTTAATTTATTTATTTATTTATTTTAATTATCATTTTGTTTTTAAATTTTCCTTTTCTTTTTTGGAACTGGCAGACAAAAAGCGAAAATGTGATGAGATAAATTTGATTAGAGAAGAGAAGAGATAACTGTAATGATGAAGAGAAGGAAAGATCAAATTTATCACAATGGAAGGAACAGATTTCATCAACTCAAAAAAACGGAACAAAGAAAAACATTATATAAAAATAAAATTGATTTTTAGGCCAAATCTAAAGACAACTAAGTTGGGCAAAATACCTTTAATTCCTTGTCACTCAACTTGTTGATCCGCACCAACGGAAACTTTGACTTCAAAAGTTTGGCCAAAAATTCTTCTTCATCTGAATCGAAACGTATTTTTGGATCTTTTTCTTTGGTTTTCTTCAACAATGAAGATATATTTTTCAGAGTCATAAATTTCTACAAAAGAGATTTGCTTAATAATAATAATAATAATAATAATAATAATAATAATAATAATAATAATAATAATAATAATAATAATAATAATAATAATAATAATAATAATAATTTTCTTTCTTTCATTTCCCACTAGATATGGGGAAGGTGCATAACATTGCGACGGAAATAGGATAGTTCCGTAGAAGAGCATGACGTAAGTGAAAAGAAAAGCCCCTCCTACCATCCCCTTAATACTCTAAGCGATAGGTCATCTCGTTCAAAAAATCTACCCTAGGTCTCCACATGACCGCGACGGACCCTCGTCAATGTATGGTTCATTCCCTTGGTCAGGTCAACAACCATACCCAATCACAAAACACACCATTTCACTCCCTATTATGCCCCTTCCTCTCGCTCTGACAAACTCAACATTCTTTCCTTCAGAAATTCTTTACTGACTCAATCCACTTTTTCCTCAGTTCCTCCCAGTCGGTAAGATATCCAAGCACACCATCACTATAAATCCGCTTACCAACTGACCATCATTCATCCTTCCCATATGAATCAAACCATCTTAATACACCCTCGTTTATTCTCTCTTTTTTTACATTTTTCTCAACACCACACAACTCTCTTTATACGTTCATACCTCCTTTTATCAATTCTTTTCACATCTAACCCTAAAGATTATTAATCCGAAAACGATAATTGTCCTAAGATTAACTAATTTCTTGTAACCATTGAAACTCCCTTACCTTATATTAGGTAATTATTACTGGTTCCTCAATCCTTTCGGAACTATAACACCTCCATAAAGGCATTGTTACACAACTTCCATATCCATTCAATCACAATCTCACTTCATTCTGAATCATTTCACCAGTATTCTATGTATAACTGAAGATTTACCTCATTTCAAAAGTTCATTCTCACGTCTACCTATTACTCCTCCCCAAAATACCCATTTTTTCTTACATCATCCAAAACACCAAACACATCCACTATCACCTTCCTCATTAACTGCAATGTTCGGCATATTTTTTCGAAGGGTTTCTCCCACACACTCCTCACATCCATTTCATTAGTCCAGAAAAGCACCATCTCTATTCAATATTCTATGAAAATTCCCCCTTAATCTCATGTTATTACCTTTCGCATTTCCATCCCAGAGGAGTTTCCCTATTCCCTTTTTATCTTCGATTATCATCCACCAAAACTGTTCATTTACTTTTTTTTTTTCTCCTGCGTAAATGCAAACTTATACGTTGCTCCTTTTCTTCTTCCTTAATATATATTTCCATACACTATCTTTTAAAGCACCTCATCATTGGCTTTTAGCACATTCAACCACGCATCTTTTTTACTTGTAACACCGCTTGCATCACTTCTTCATTCCAACATTTCACTATTGGCATTCTAATTTCTACCTTTAACACATCCACATCACTTATTTTGCAATTTCTAAACAAAGGCTTCCTTTATTCACAGTCCAGATTGTTCAGTTTCATCAAATTTCACTTTCAATTGATTTACCTGGCAGGTGTTTTCTCACAACATATTTTTCCTTATCACCTTTTTCACGTAACTTTTTACTTAATTCTTCCTACTTCCTTCTTATCTCTTTCTCTCCATCCATGCCCCCACTAACTTAATCTTATGTAAAAAATTTCCCTGTTTATCTTCAATTAATAGAATCTCCGTTCATCATATAATTTCGAAATGATTTCCCATCGTAACGGCTTACTCCTCCATTGACACCGAACCAAATATTGCCGTTTCAACTCTAATTAATCGATTGCTTCAGATCCAGCATCGGATTTTGAGATTTTATGACATCACCAATGAGTGTCTCTTCTTTGAACACAGATTCCTTTTCCAATTCTTTAAACTTAGATTTTATAACTTCTTCTACCTTATTTTTAGTGTATTCTCGTAAGGGAAGTTTTCTTCATTGTCAGGAAAGCTCTTAAAATAAATAAAAAAGATTTAATAAGTTAAATTGTGCTAAACAGCCATAATAATAATAATAATAATAATATAATAAAATAATAAATAATAAAATAATAATAATAATAATAATAATAATTAATAATAATAATAATTAATATAAGGGGGAAAGGTAATGTGCGGGGGCACTTCTTTTCGAACTTGCGCCGTCAGTGTTCTTTCTACTACTTTTTTCTGTTCCTGTGTATGCTATGCATCTCTCTCACCCCCCAATCTGGGGAAAGGAGGTAGACATTAATAACAGTGCATATACGTGTATGTATTTCATCATATATATATATATATATATATATATATATATATATATATATATATATATATATAATAATATATATATTTTTTATATTGATACAATTTTGTATATATATATATTATTATATATATATAATATATAATACATACAGAATTAGGGAAAAGTTCCCAGTTTTTGAATCAGGACTTCACTTTTTGGTGAAAACTGATTGATTCCAGTCGTATTGAAAAACGCCCTGGAAAGTAGCATGTAACTTAAATCTAATAGAATTACAAAACTTATAACCTGGACTTAGAGGCTGTGAGTAGGTTATCTTAGTTTGCTTACACAGCCTCTAAGTCCAGGTTAAGATAAGTTTTGTTAATTGTTATATTAAGTTACACAGCTTTTGTATTATTTTAATCTTGTAGTTTTCAGAGATATTTAATAAATTAAATACATAAATTATTTTTAAAAAATAAAAATAAAATAAAGCACACTCTATGACATCTATGACATCTTTGTTAGTGAGAAAATAATTAATAACTAAACACATTTCGTAATAAATTCAAACAATTTTTATCGAAAATTAAAAAAAAAAGTAAAAAAATCATACATTTAATGACCTTCACACCATAAGTAATTTTTGTCATTATCATATAAATAGCGCCGTGACTGAGTCAATCTTCTCATGTACTCAGCATATAACTTGATGACTCGAGTCATCAATTTCAGAAAAATTGAGTCCTGATAGAAACTGGACTTTTTGCATATTATATCTATATATATATATATATTATTATATATATATATATATATATATATATATATATATTATATATTATATATATATATATAATATATATAATATATATTAATATTAAGTGTTGCACCGATACCAAAATTTTTGTCCGATCCGATACCGATACAAGTACTCACAATTTTTTTCAATCCGATACGATACTGATTACTGATAACCAAAATATTTGCCGATACACCGATACCGATACTTTTTATCCCTAAATTGTCTAATATATATATATATATTATATATATATATATTATATTAATATATATTTTTTTACCATTAAAATGAGTATATGCATGATATATTATAAGGAAATAACTTTTAAATAATTTTTAATCGAAGCATGGTTAAGGAAAACATAATATTCTCTACACTGCGGCGGTACCCAGGCCGTAGCTCGCGAGCAACGTGTTGCTCGCGTATCGTTTTAATTGTGGCCGTGGTTAGGGATTCAATCACGTTTATTTAAAAAAAAATAGTTTTAAAAATTATATATTATATATATATTATATATTATATATATATATAAATATATGTATATAAATATCTAAATTTAACGTATTATATATATCGATATATATTAATCTATAACTTAAGCCGTTTTCGTTTTTGCATATGTGCTTACGAAACGTAAGAAATGCTCGGGTTTGCGTTCGTTTTTGTCAAAATTACATAAAATCGTAAGAATGCTTCACCAAACGTAAGGAAGTTTTCCGTAATTCTTCTTAAGGTTGCTATTTTCCCGTGCTTGCGGATTTAAGCACGTTCTTACAAAAAAAATGTAAACAAACATAATGGCGGCGTGGTAGGCCCGTCTGAAAATGATGAATGTTTCATTCATAAATCAGCTTTAAATCTAATTTCTTCCAAATGGATAAACATCACAAATAGTTGATCAAATATTTGTAATATAAACCATTTGTTATCTTTTTATTTCCTGTTTAATTCCAAAACCAACGTGCTCTATCACAAACAGATGATCAAATGTTAAAAACAAAAGTAAAGCCTTCACGAAATCGCGGGTCGTTTAAACAGGAAAATTCTTGCTAAAAAAAAAACTGGGTGAGCATTCTTATCGAGCGTAACCCAAATGAACAAAAACGAAAACGGTCTAAATTAAAAGCAAAGAATATACTAAAATTCATTCTATCGTAAACGCTTTAATTTTACAAATTAAGGATAAAGTAGATTAGAACTAAAGAAATTAGTCCCAAGTAAAACATTAGTGGGCTTGCTAATTTTATTTATCGCAAGCCCACTAATAATTTACTTGAGACTAATTTTTTATTTCTATCTCCTTTATTCATAAAATTGCGGGTCTAAGTGGCCCAGCATATACAAGCCTTTTGTTTATTTGTTTCTTGATTGGAGTTTTTTCCATGAGATCACTTTTCGCGTAATTTTCTAGCTTTAAATCTTTTATCCCTTCAAACCCTTTTTGATAACCTTGTTTAATTCGTTTCTCGATAACACCTTATCGCCCTAAAACTACTGCATAGGATGTTTCTAAACTTCCTGTTTACAGCTCGGCTTCCCTATCATTCCATGATCTTCACTTTCAGATTAAAAATACTCTTAAACAAAAACTTTCCAAAATTGTGTTTCTTATGTTTTTTTTTTATTAAACAACAACTCAGTTGGCACAGTTTCTTTAAGATAAAAGAAAGAATCCCAATAAAAATGAGGTCCCACATCGTTTACAAATATAAATGGGCCGACTGCAAACGTCGACTATGTAGGTTAAACTTTACAAAACTAAAGATGCCGAGCCCTTCAACCACCTGGGCATTTCTGTTGAACTAATTCCCCATCTTCCCCAACGCAGAAGAATTTAAAGCTGTCAAGAGATCGCTATGACTCAATAGGCACCCTATATCTCTTCAAAAATTCTCAATTCTTCAAAATGCTTCTACAGATGAAGAACTTAAAATTTGGAATCTTTATATATAAAACACTTAAAACATCCATAAGACGATTTCTTTGGCACTCCTGATTGCCTGAACTAAATGCCTGAATTTCGTGCAAAAGAGAACACTAATTCTTTCGAGGTTAATACTTTTGTTTTGCAAACAAATGAAATCAGCTGTTGTGGTGGAGCCCATCGATTTCGGATTAAAAAAAAAAAAAAAAAAAAAAATAACAATGGTTTATATATTAACAAAAAAAATTGATCAACTATTGTGATGGAGTTATCGATTTGGAAGAAATTAGATTTAAAGCTGATTTTAATGATTCATCTATTCAAACGGGCCTACAACGCCTCCATCTTGTTTGTTTACACATTTTCGTAAAAACGTACTAAATTCAGCAATCACAGGAAATAACAACCTTCATAGAATTAAGGAAATGGCCCTTACGTTTGATAAGGCATTTCTTATCGATTTTGCACTAGTTTTAGCAAACAAACTCAAAACTCGAGGCAATTTTTTTTTTTTTTTCTTTAGTTTCGTAAGCACTAATGCTAAAACGAAAACGTCTATAATTAAACATACAGTGGGTAAGATAATACGGAAATTATCAGACAAATGAGGGATATTATATATATAAAAATATTTATATATAAAATATTTTTTATATATATTATATATATATATATATATATAAATATATATATATATATATATATATATATATATATATATATATTATATAATATATATATATTATATAGAAATAATTTAAAGACGCAAAATGTGTGGTATCGGTTAAAGGTATTGGCAAAATTTTACATGATACCGATACTAAACTACTCTCAAAATTTCCTGATATCCGATACCGATTCCTCAAAAATCGCCGATACCAACTGATACCGATAACGATACATGGTATCGGTGCATCACTATATATAAATATATAATATATTTATATATATATAAATATATATATATACTATATATATATATATTATATATAATATATATAATATATATATATATATATAATATAATATTTATATATATAATATATATATATAGAGTATATATATATATATATATATAATCGATAAGAGTCTCGGTGGCCCAGTGGGCTGAGTGGTGCGTTTGCACGCTTAGGGTCGTGAGTTCGAGTCCTCGTCAAACGGGATTTGTACTTTCGACTAGCCACCAGGACACGAAAAATTGCCGTTTGTAGGAGATTTTTCTGTAATTCATTACAGTTTACGGCATGGTGTATTAATACACTAACCTCCTTACCTTCACTTCACTCATCCATAGCCAACACATACAACGGTACAACCTTTAATACACATACAAACACCTACATTCCTATTCGCCTCACGCACAGTAGGTCTGTGAGTCCAGAGCCTAGCCATGCCCACTGATGGCTGGAATATCTTGACTTGGTTCAGACTGAGGCTGGGGTTACTATCACCCTGATAACTGTGTGCAACCTTTTCCCACTTTGTAATGGGCCCACTGGTCGGGAAAAAACATAAAAAATAGTAACCTTTCCCCGATTGTCGTGGTAAAATAACTAACTAACTATATATATATATTATATATTATATATATATTATATATATATATAATATATATATAAATATAATATATATATATATTAAATATACTTATTATATATTAGCGTTGGGCGGGGTGAGTGACCAGCTTTAGGTTATAACTTCGTCCTCCCGACTTTTTACCTATATGCACTTTTTTGGATTTTTTTTTCTGAAAAGCAAGGGCATATAGTTAAAAGGTCCTAAGCACACAAAAAAATATAATGTAATTCTAATAATAATAGTTTTATTAAAAGTTTAAATAAAGTCATTTAGCCCTAACCCTTGGAAGGCGGTGAATCGGGCCACCATTGCAGGGGGGTGAATCGGGCTCTGTTTAAGTTCCTTTTTTATGTATAAATTCAATTTTACATTTTTAATTTTTATTACTTATTACTAGTAGCTAATTGTTTATCATATTAAAATTAGTAATAAGTAATCGCTTGTTTTTTTATATAAGGTGTATCTAAATAATAATACATAAAATATGAAGGCTTAAAAATTTTAATGATGGATAGGTCGTAAACCAGTTCTTCTTTATTAAGGGTAAACAAATTTTAACAATCACCATACTACTGATTAGTGTATAGGTGAAACAAAATATTTTGTGACACTTTTTTGCAAATATCAATATTTTTGCTGATATAATAATAATTTTCGATTTCTTTTTATTTTTTAACTCTGTTAATATAGCGCTGTGTATATAGTAGTGGACCAACCATAAGATTTTTTTAACTACTATATTTAAATTGTAGTCTTAATATAATTGAAATAATAAATGGTTAATATTACTTTAATTACTATACAAGAAAATTAAGATTTAATATATGACAATATACGGTGGACCGATTCAACAATTCATCGCACTTTATTATTTTATGGACGGGTAGGGAATCCTGAACACTATAAGATATTGATGTGCAACTCATTGGCGATATATGTCTCATATATCTTAGTACACATTCCAATAGGTAGGGCACTTAAATATAAATATTCACGCATTTGCCCCGTTTATAAAGCCTTAACTAATAATGGTTGGCCGCCAGGGTTATCACACCACTGTACAAGGTATATGTAATGTAAAATCATATACACTCGATTCTTTTCTTAATTCTTTATATTATAAGTTAAATAAAAAAACATCAACATTTATTTTACATAGTAGATGGAAAATTTACACCTATTTGAAGGGATTAATTTTTTTACTCGATTTATTGGTTTTATGTCTATTAAGTTTTGATCTAATAAACTTATAAACTCCTCTTGAGACCATTACAACTATATTATTTAAATTATATATTTATTCTCTTACTTCCTTTTTTTTTTTTTTTTTGCTTGTGGACCCCTGATTATATGTTCAATTAAAAAAAAATAACAATTTTTTTATTATTTATTTTTTTTTTATTTTACAGTGGATCTTCTCTATTTTCACCCCTTCTAAAGATATTGTGTCTAGGGCCCTTGTTCACTCTACCTTGTTATATAATATTTATTATTTTTTTACTTTTTTTATTTCTTTTTTATTTATGTTTATTTTATTTTTTATATATTTTTTTTTTTTTTTTATTTTTATTTAATTATTTTTTTATTATATATTTATTTTTTCACATTTTTTTCATTTATATTATTATTATATTTTTATTTATATTAATATTTTTTAATTTTATATTATATATTTTTTTTTTTTTTTTTTTT
>JABUQX010125473.1:27500-44852 GCA_015478945.1 Trachelipus rathkii
TCCAGACTTGTTCGCTGCAGTGCTTCTTTCCTTTCTGCCACCTCTGTTCTGTGGAATTCCTCTTCCATTCTGCTGTTTTCCTACTCAATTAATCTCCCCTCACTTTAAGCTGCGTCTGTGCTCATTCTGCATAATTTGCGTTAGATGAATATTGAGACGTTCAACACCCCCTCCTTGAATGGGGCTCTGCCCGTGAGCGGCAGTGTCAAGTAGTAAAAGAAATAAAAAAAAAAAAAAAAATATTCCAAATTTTACATAAGCTACTTTAAATTTGAAAAACTCACCTTTTTTCCAGTTTGCACTAAGGCTATTGAAATTATTTTAGTCTACTAGCAATGTACCAAGTCCAAGTTCAAGTTATTACAAATCATTTCTTTCTTTTATTCTCTACATGGATCTTCACAGATTGGGGGTGGGGTGCACAACATGCACCAGAAACAGAGTAATTAAGTACAAGAATGTGACCCCCAAATTAAAAAAGCCTCCCCATAAATTTAAGTGGGAGCCCATTGCAGCCAATCTCCACAATAGACCATCACAAAACTGCAACAGCCATTTACTCCTACTGTGGTATCTCATCAATGCAAGGGTTCGTCGACTGGGCCAGACCCACAACCATGACCCCATCACAAAACCACACCATTTACTTCTATTATGCACAATTCTTTTAACTTCTGCTAAATTCACATTCATTTCCAAAAATTAGGAACTCCTTTGATTAGTTTTTTATTAATGTATATGGCAATTATAAACTAGCAACTTATATTACGCAGTAGAGTTGTTGATTACTTACTTGATGAGATTGAGGGCTTCCTGGGGACCTCACAGGTCCCCCTTAGCCCTGGGCTGCTTCAGGAAACTATAGCAAAAGTCACTAATGAAACTTACTGCCTGGATCTCCTGGCATTGCAAGGTGCTGAGAACCTAGTATGATCGAAATAACCTAGGAAATCCCTCCCCACCAGCAAAACACTGATATCTAGGGCGGCAAGACCCCCTCTGGATCCTAATTCCAACCTAATCCCCATGAAAGATCATAGCCTGCCCAACTGACCGGTACATTTGAGATAGCGGATTAGTGCCAGATGTACCCTAACTCTATATACTGGAGGCACATTCACCTTCCCTAGCAATACTGGAACAGTCAGAAGAGGAACCCCCACTCCCAGCAAGGAGAGCCGAAGCTCCTCCCTTGCTATCAAGTAAGAGCCACACTGAAGAAGAAAGTGTTCCACACTCTCAAGAGCACTGTTGCAAGATGGACAGAGGGGTGTGTCGGAAAGACCCAAACGAAAGAGAGGTGCCCATTTAGTCCAAGATGCCCAATTCGCAGTCTCGTTATGGCAGTCTCCAAGCGACGAGCACAGGGGAATGAAAACAGAACACCCTCTCCATATAGTTGTCCCAGGGGATGGGTGCCAAGGAAAGTACCGAGCTCCTCTCTCCAAAAAGCCTTCACCTCCCTACCAATGCAGGAATACCATTCAGCCAACTCCAAGGGAAAAGATTCAATGAATTGATGACGGTGGGCCAACTTAGCAGATGCATCGGCAGTTTCATTACCTGCAATACCAATGTGGGAAGGAACCCAGTGAAAATGTAGTGCCCAACCCTGGCTAGGAGACATGCCACTGATGATACTATGAATTTTAAACTGAATTCTCCTATATTTGGTAGGCTGGAGATTAGCAATGATATGAAGGGCCGCACTAGAGTCAGAAAAGAGTATAATTGATTGAGGAGAGAGATGGGCCACCACAAACTGTAAAGCCCTGAGAATGGCATACAGTTCCAAGAAGGTCACCGAATGCAGTGGGGAGAGCTTCCAATTTTGCGTAAGGGAAAGGTCTGAGAAAAACACAGCTGCGGCAGCAGAACTAGTGGAGCCCATATGAACTTTTGAACCATCAGTGTACACCTGAAAATGTGATCTATAGGTATGCAGGATTTCATTAAAGAGGGATCGCCCCAAATCAGGAGGACCATCCTTACTCCAAGTCGGCGGGAAGGTAAAAGTGAAAAGAGCCCCCAGGTCGCTAGAAGGTGGTAACAGAGAAGCGGAAGAAACAGGCTCCAGGGGCACCACTTGCAAACCATAAGACTGAACTTGCTACGCCTAGCTCGAGAAGGATAAGGAAATATTCCTCCTCTCCATGCCAAAGGAACCCAATGCACAAGCCCGAAAGAAAACCTTGAAAGGATGGGTCACTGATGCAGACATCAACCTTACGTATCTCCTAGCCACCAGGTCTTCCCAATGCAGCCTGAGAGGAGGAAGACAAGCCTCCGCCTCCAAAGCCTTAATGGGAGAAGAAGGAAAAGCTCCCAGGGCAATCCGGATGGCAGTATTTTGGATGGTCTCCAGGCACTTCAGAGTCGTTGGGGAAGCAGAAGAGTACACCACACTCCCATAATCGATCTTGGCCCTGATATAGATGATGTAAAAGTGGAGCAGCATGCCCTGTGAGGCACCCCATGTAGTACCCGCCAAACGTCTCATCATATTGAGCCTATTCAAACACTGTAACTGGAGGCACCGAATGTGGGGCTTCCAAATGAGGGAGGGGCCATCAAAGGTGAGTCCCAAAAATTTATGCCTAGTGACAAAGGGAACCTGACTCCTGTTCAGGCGAAGGGATGGTAAGAAAGGAACCCTCCGTCTCGTAAAACACATCAAGGCACATTTGGCAATATTGAAATGCAGGTGCCAACGATCTGCCCAGTCCAAAATCTTCTGTGCTCCAGCCTCCAAAGCTCTCTGGGCACCTAACAAGGTCGGAGAAGTGGCACTTAAAACCAAATCATCTGCATACGCCATTAATCTAGTGGAGGCAGGAGTTGGCAAATCAGAGATATATAGAGCAAACAACAAAGGACTCAATGCAGACCCCTGGGGGACCCCCCTGAGGGCAGGCCGTACTGAAGAAGTCACATCACCGACTCTGACAGAGAGAGAGCGATTAGTCAGAAAGCTATGGAACCATTGCAATGGATGTCCCTTGAGACCCAAGCATGCCAACTTATATAAGAGGCCCATATGTGAGACTGAATCAAATGCCGCTTCCAAATCAAAAAATAATTTGTAACATTACAATTCAGGAATTTATATTTTCAAGATTACAAAGCCATGACTAAATAATTTGTTAAGTCATAGTTGTCAAAAAATAAATAATTACAATTTTATAGTTTTAAAATAATTTAAGCAATTCTGTATTAAGGCGTTTTCGTTTTTGTCATTTGAGCTTACAAACTGTAAGAATGCTTAAGTTTGGGTTCGTTAAGTTAGATTTATGTTTTGTAAGAATGTTTACAAGACAAGGAATTTCATCAATTCCATAAGGTTGCTATTTCCAGTGCTTAGCGAATTTAGAACTTGCATAATCAATTCCAAAGTCCCAATGGCAAATCGCCTTTATTCACGTAGTACTTAAGATGCGGCCGGCAAAAAAAACAATAAGTCGAACACTCCTCTTCTACGATGGCGTGTCGTTTGATTTATATTTTGTAAGAATGTTTTCAAGACAAGAATTTCCTCAATTCCTATAAGGTTGCTTTTCCCGTGCTTAGCGAATTTAGAATGTGCTTACAAAAATTGAAAACAAAGCAAATGTCAGCAGGAATTTGCCAAGAAATTATTTTCAATTTCTTTTTTATTTACAATAGATAAGGAAGGTTTGTGAATAATGACTTTAAAAATAATAAGATTGTGTCAAATAGCTGTGTGATGTTCATATTCTTTTCCCTGTTTTATATATTCATAAAGAAATCGAGTGATATTGTTTTCACTACGTGGTAGGTCCATTTGAATTTATGGTGCTTCATTCAATAAAATCAGCTTCAAATCTAATTTCTTCCAAATCTTTGAAATCCATCACAATAGTTAATCAATTATCTGTAGTATAAACTATTTGTTATTTTTTTTTATGTTTATTCCAAGTCGTCGGGTTCCAGCACAACAACTGAATCCGTTTTTTAACCACCACTCACGCTTGGTCCCTCTTCAAGGAGGGGGGGGCAGAAAATAAAATATAGAAAAACTCACCCAAGCATAGGTCTAGTGTAAATCTATGGTGAGCCCAGACGAGGAACTTTAAAGAGAGAAGATTAAATACAGTTGGAGAAATAGAAGATGCCAAAGAGTTCCGCAGAACAGAAAAAGTCACCACAAAGAATGAGTCTGGTGTTTTCGATACTCACGCAAAATTCATGTGAGAGCGTGGTACCCTTTGTGCTACGTGGGCGACGCAATGGTGGTGAAAACGAGAGGCTAACTTCCCAGAGCATCTACCGTTGTAGTACTTATAGAAAAGAGATATTGCGCCAACGTCACGTCGTAGAGATAGAGGATCAAAGGAGTTTGAAAGTAGGGAACAGTTTATTAGTGTCTTAGCTTTAGACTCAACATTATCCAATAGAAGGGTGAAGCCGGAGCCACTCAAATATGAGAATAGTACTTCAAACAAGGGCGAATAAGGCCTTTAAATAACTGGAGTACCTGTGCAGAGGAAAAATATTCCTGCAACCTGAACAGAAATCCCAGCTTCCATGAGGCCACCTTAGTGACCGTTGTGATATGAGGTTTCCAAGACAATTTTTTGTTTATGTTCAGACTAAGAAGGTTTATGTTGTTCATAGGTGAGACGTTAGAGACGTCGATGAAAATAGGAAAGTTTGGAGGTATTTTTGAGAGGGAGATGTAAGTTGAGGAGTTGAGTTTTCAAAGAATTGAATTTCGCAATGTTGCTGTGACCCCGCCGGAAAATCCCATCTAGGTCGGCAAGAATAGAATCTGAAAGCTGAAGACGAGAGGCAACTCTAGATGCAACAAATGGAACAAATTTGAAATGAGCAGAAGAATTGAGAGTTGAGTCATCGGAATAAGAGAGAACAGAGCTAGAAGTACAGTGAGAGATCGTTGATGAAAGTAAGAATAAAGACTGACATAGAACAGAGCCCTGACGGAGTGCCCAGAAAACACAAACGACATATATATATATTATTAATATATATATATACTATATATAATAATATATATTAATATATTATATATATATATGTATATATATTTTATATATTAATCTATCTATATATATATATATATATATATATATATATTATATATATCTATTATTATATATATATAATTATATATAAGGTGCAAAAGTGTTGCCGGGAGGTGGGTGAAGCTTATTGTGTATCCCTGGACCCTACCTTATGCTAAATGGAATAACATAAATTCTTTGCTACCTATTTACATGATATTATGGATGTTTTTCACGTGTTTCTGAACAAAGAATCGACATTAACGTTTCAAAATATGTTTTTGACCAATTCGAATTTTTTTTCGGGAAATTTTTCGTTTTTGGTTGTTGTACACGTCTTCAACTCCCAACGTTTCCACACATACAAGCCTTTATACGTAGCATATACATTATGCAGATTTAAATTTATCTATATCTATATTTTTACACTTTCCGAAACTAACACCCCCTTGCACAAGTTGTCTTCTTTCCACAACATGGACATAAGCGGAACTAGATCTGCAGCCACCCTCTTGGAGGGCCTGAAGGACATCATATCGGGAAACCTCGGTGAAGTAGATTCATTGAGCCTGAAGAGAAGAATTTACTTCTTGAAGAAGTAAAGAGAGAGATAGGTTCATTGAGAAGGAATTTATGTTATTGAAACAAATAGCTGCAGTTGCTCAGGACCCTCTTGATTCCAGTACCGTTCGCCCACTTTTAGTGAGGTGTCTAATTGTATAGAAAAGGTACTCCAATTCGACCGAGACATAGAGACAAAGATATGCACTTCCAAACACTTTAAGTACGACCAGTCTTTTATGAATAAATAAGTTATAGACTCTTCTGAAAATCATCTACAGACTCAGAAGATCATACAAAGGGTACGACCCCTCTCCTTTGGCATTTTCTCGTCATTCGTCTTCGCCGGTGCGGTCTCATGAGGACTCTTTCTCCCGAGCTAAACTTAAAAATATTGTCAGAAATTACACCTCTAATTTACATCTGCTCTCCGATGCAAAAAAAAAAAAAAAAAAAAAAAAAAAAAAAAAAAAACAAAAAAAAAATATTGGTCATGGAGTTTTTACTTTCAATTTAGATAACTCATTTTGTCTTTTGAAACATCTATGGATGTAGAAATCTAAAATCGCATTTGACCGGATATGTTCAGAAAGGTAGTGAACATTACCTAACATTGATCAGATATACAGTGTGGCCTTGAAAATCCTTAAAAATCTATATTTAGATGTATCTCACATAATTGACTCCTTGTTACACCAGATCGATTTTGCCCCCTGTTTTGGAGAATACGAATTTGGACGGAGTGTGTATTTCCATTCGTGCACAATTGTACAAATTAAAACAATTTGGATTAGACATTCTTGAAGAAGAATCTGCCAGTTGTAGACTTATTAGTAAACTTGTCGTGGAAAAGCTACCTCCTGTATATTTGCAAGAGCTTAAGATTGTTAGCAATGAAGAATATCCCTCTGTCAACATTCCTTTTGAAAAATATCATACTACTTTGAAACCCCTCGAAAAAGTTCGGGATATAGCCTCTTCTCTGGTACTTCTTCTTTAACAAGAAGGAGGCAACAACAACATTCTTCTTCTGCAAAGGAATCTTTGATTTAAAATGCCTCCTCTAAGGGGAGGGAAGGGGAGTCCACTAAGAAGATGAATTCTTCCAATAAATTTATTAACTCTGATGAATCGGCCAGTGTGGATTGCAGATTGTGTGAGGAGAAGCACTACATGTCTTCTTGCCCAACGTACTCAACACCTCAAACCAGAAGAGAGAGGTGCATTGAAATTGGAAGATGTGCTAACTGTTGTAGTACTAAACATATCGCGAAAAAATGTCCTGCCAAACAATATGGCTTAGATCGACTTCTAAGTGGAGCACACATCTCGGCTCTCAGCTCTGATGGTGTTAAAACCAAAAGCAAAAGCCCTTGTCAGTACGAAGATGCAAATGATCATCCTACTTCGTCCCTTGCTTCTGGTGCATCTGCAGCTACTGGAGAAACTTCTTCGAGCAATCTTTGCATAAATAATCGTACAATAGAATCAAATTGCATTTCTCCGATAATATCTTTTAATGTCAAAATAGGAAATAAAATCATTCCCATTCATGTTTTTACTGGATCTATGAAGTCAATCAAATTATTTTTGTGATAGCGTTTTGCATAAGTTGGGTGTTGATATCGACTCCCTTCCGTCGTCTAAGAACACTATTAAGACCTTCCTTGGTGAACAGGACAGGTCAATGAATTCGATTGAGATAGAGTTAAACGTATGTTGTGATTCCTTCTTTAAACTCTCCACATATATCGATCCCGATTTAGATGTTTTATTTTGAGGTTAAAGGGTTGATTGGAGCTATTAGCATAGTCAGATTCAGTGGGTAAAATGTAACTAATAGATTTTATGTCGGAAAGTAAGGAGATTACACTGGAAATATACAAGGTCTATTAGGAGTATACGTGTTGTAGATTTCCTGTTTGAAAATGCTATTGGAACTGGCCACGGGTACATTCCCTTTGGTCCGTTTAAAAGTTTTTTCACACCGGCACAAATTGAAATCATTTTTGGTAGTAAGTCTCCTCAAAGCCACTCTACGAATGGCACGGCATTGTGTCAAAAATCTTCATAAGTACTATTCTTCTCTTCGTAAGTCCGTTAGCAAAGTCCCTAAGTAGTTATATAAATTTTGTAGTTAAAACATCAACATCCTATTTTGATTCATTGCCTCACACACATACTGCTGTTGAACTTGACCTGGACCTAGTAAGTATGTTCCGCCTTGAATCTCTTGGGAATCGACGAAGAAGCTGATCAAGGTTCTATCGATTTTGCTTTCACTCAAAAGTTCGAGGAGATTATAAGCTTTCAAAATGGACACTACCACGTTCAACTCCCGTAGTATGAAGATATCCTCAAGTCGGTGACATCTAACCATCACGTCGTGCTGACAGCTTTTCAAATGGTCTATATATAAATACCGTATATATATATAATATATATATATATATATATATATATATATATATATATATATATATATATATATATATATATATATATATATATATATATATATATTATATATATATAATATATATATATATATATATATATATATATATAATATATATATATATATATATATATATATATATATATTATATATATATATATATATTATATATATATATATATATTATATATATATATATATATATATATATATATATATACTTTAAACAAAACAATAAAATCCTTAGCTCTAAAAATCACTGCAATTTCCTTATGTGACACTACTCTAAAATTACCATAAACCAACAACTCCAACCAACAGATTAACAACTAAACGACTTACAAAATTAAAGAACAACCAAGAAGGCTCCCCCCCTCCCCTCATTCACTCCGCTAGAAGCAATTAACACCATCAAAAACCTCAAAAATTCCCAAGCAGAAGGGCCAGACAAAATATCCAATATCCACCTCAAACACCTTGGAACTAAAGCCATAACAGTACTAACCCAAATATTCAACATTGCTTGGCAAACAAACAATATCCCATCTTTCTGGAAACACTCACACACAATCCCCATACTAAGACCTAATAAACCACTCAACAATCCTGCCTCATATAGACCTAAATAGACTTTCTATTTTATCTAAAGTTTTCGAGAGGTTAATCTCGAATAGAATCTTTCCCCTTTTCCCCCTCTCAAATACACAACATGGATTCAGACCAAAACACTCCACTACCACATTACTTACCGATATGACACAAAACATCCTCACAGGTTTCAACCAAAATCTGCCACACTCTCGCACTCTCCTAGTGGCAATAGACATAAACAAAGCATTTGATACAGTCCCACATCACCTCTTAAGAGACAGTTTTAAACATAGAAATGAACATCAACGACAAAAAAAAAAAAAAAAATAGCGAATTTCCTATCCGGCCGGTCACACAGCTAGAGTTATGCAAGGATAACACATCTCTCATACATACATATTATATAATGGAGTCCCACAGGGTGCCATCCTATCACCAATGTTCTTTTATCTATTTATGCACTATCTACCATAGCTCACATCCCCCTATATAAAAATCAATAGTTATGCAGATGACCTTACAATTACAGCCCAAAGTCCCTCTATAAATACAACAAGACAAGAACTACAGCAATATATAGACCAATTGGAGCAATGGCTATCAACATACAGAATGACAACCTCTCCTCAAAAATCCTCTTTCACATTACTCACACCCAACAAAAGAGTCAAACACCCATCCAACAATTTTCCTTCCAAACAACAGACTCCACCTCATTAAACAACCCAACATCCTTGGGTTAACTTTCGATCCACACATGACATTCCACCTCATTAAACAACCCAACATCCTTGGGTTAACTTTCGATCCACACATGACATTCACCCACCACATAAACAATATTACCTCTTGAGCCACACATAAATTGAATGCAATGAAAACAATAACCGGAACAACTTTTATCCAACAAAAAGAGTCCCTCACAATAGTATACAGACAATATACATTCGTTCAATTTTAAACTATGCATCGCCCGTTTGGGCTCTCACAATATCACAATCCACCATATAAAAATTATCGGTCTTTCAAAACAAAGCTCTTAGAATAATAACAAGCTGCCTTCCTTCCTCACCCATCCACCATTTACAAACCGAAACAAAAATCCTTCCTACAGAGGTCCATCTTGACATGATAGGCTGCCAATTTTAAAGCAAATCACTTTCAACAGACCACCCCTAACACCAAACTTTACAACAACCCCCTGCGCCAAGTAGCGAGGGAGCGGCTTACCAAGGTAAAGTATATATATTAATATTATATTATTATATAATATATATATATATATTATATATGATTATATATATATATATATATATATATATATTAATATATATTATATATATATATATTATAATATATATATATATATAATATTATATATTATATATATATATATGTATACTATTATATAAATATATTATATATATATATATATATATATATATAATAATATATATATATATATATATATATATATATATTAGTATATATCATATATATATATATCATAATATATATATATATATATATATATATATATATATATATATATATATCGCTCATTTGGTGCAAGAACGACAGAACTCAAAAATTTGGTGTTTTCCGGAAAGACATTTGAAGTTTAGTTTCAAATTACAATAGAAAGTATTGAGAAAATTCATAAGGAAAAAACGCTCTTTCGTCGGGAGATTTGGGACGCATTAAGATCTTTAAATCTCAAAAAGGATGACTAATAGTTTTGATGTAAAAACCGAAGCGTGAAAGGAGAGCGTATAAGAAACTGTTCCAATCATGAAAACCCACAGAAGCACCTACCTACGTACCTCTCTCCGATTTAGAACTGTCCGTGTAAACTGGAAGTGAGGTCGTGTGGGCGGTAGAATGGGAATAAATGTTGTCTTCTGTAGTGAATTTAGATAACTCGAAGGAGAACCATGGAGCGATAAACTGCCAGAGGGAATCCATTTAATTATTTACATGGTTGACATGAAACATTTACGAGTCTTTGCAACATTAAACTTCATCTGTCCGCAGGGTTCATTTCACTCAATAACGCACGTTCAGTACATTTCAAAAGGAGTGGTTTAGTCTGTTTGACACATACTGACTATCCTCTTCTTCATTTGTTTGAGAGCATATTGCACTAGCTAAATTTTAAACAATGTCGTCAAAGGAAAACAGGAGTCGAAATGGTTATCAACTATAGGATAATTCTCTCTCTTTCCGCCAAGGGTTTTGTCCACCAATTATAACAGTTCAATTACCATTTACGGAGAATCAACATTTGCATATCATTTTCACAGAAAGGAAGACCTCATTCTACTACAAAATCTCAACTTCTACTTGACGAATACCTAATCAACACTAGTATCATACCATTCCTTTTTCGCTTAGAAAGACATATTTCATGTCGAGTCAGTTCAATGTTCTAGTCGTCAAAATTTTCCTCGTCATACTTAGATGAAAATTCATGGTTCAAAACCTCTTCTTCTCGCTAAATTATTCGGCTATTTAAATTCAAAAAATAAATCATAACTTCCCTTTCTTTCCTCTCTATAAAATCTCCATCAATATTCATCAAAATTTACTTTTTGATATTATTGATTCACGTGATAAACTCCCACATTCGATTTCACTGCAATTGACAACTTTTATCATTTGTAATATGAATTTCATCTACCACAATCGATCAAAAGTGAGGTGGTGGTTCAGTCTGGAGGTGGACATTTTATTTCATTATGTACTACCGTAACTTATAATGCCATTTTCACTTTCAACAATAAACTAAAAACCATATTCCTCTTATATATCCACCCTGTAATGATACTACTCGTAAATCTATTTACAAATTAATCTCCGTTCTCTTCAAAAAGAAAATGTGGTAATCTTTCCTGTTAATCTTCTTTACGTCCTTTCTGATGCATTCCTAAGATTGTCTTGCAACAAAATTCTTCAAATTTCCATTTATGGTTCTGATGGTATAGGTTACGTTTAACTCCTGGTTCATGATGATTAATTTAAAATCTTTTGAAGATTCTCCAATGTCGATATGTAAAAAGGATAAATGGGGGAAGGGTCATTATCAGTGCCTTGTGTTCATTTATAAAGAACATTGAGACGGTTTTAGGAACCTTTACCTCACATTTGTGTTTAAATACGAGTTTACATCGAGCTTTTAACATTACCGTCTCATTAAGCCGTGAAAATCTTCTTGATTACATTTTCCCAAACAGTCTGGATTTTGTTATGTTCTAGCTAAACAAGAGTATTATGAATAGCTAATTAGTTTATCTGCAAGATACGAATCCAGTTTCAACTTCTGAATATCATCGGCTTTAATTATTTTCAGAATACATTTTGATTTATTATCATTATTTTTGTATTTTTGACACTAGCAATTTTTTAAGTTTTGGAACATGTGTACTACAATTTTTAGGACTTTACATTAAACTACTTCGAAAATTTTATGTTATTATATATTATAATGTTTCGTTTTAAACTTTGATTTTCATTCAAGAATTTATTTCCGATAAGCTTTGAAGTCTCTTTGCCTCATTCGATTTTGCTTAAATTTAATTATTTGTAACAATTTTCCTCAATTTATTTCACTTAAATTTTAAGGTTTAATTAAGGTATCGAATTTAATAAAAAATTTCAAACTTTTCTTCAATTAAATATAATAAATTATTCATTCGTGACTTGTGTTAATTAATTAGACTTGTGACTTTTAGTATAAGCCCAAAGGAAATATTCTTCTTTTAAACTTATAAATTCGTTACTCCTTCCTATGAAATATTAAAAGATTTATGTTGCAATTTAAACGTACGAATTATTTAAAGTTTCGTGAGCGAAACTTTTCGATTGTGACTCGAAAATTCTTTGTTTTTTCGATAATATTTTTATTAACATTTTAAAGTAAATTAATCCATTAGTAAAGAAATTAAAAATCTTGTACAAAAGAATGATTTATTTATGAGAATTTATCATCTAAGAAGGACTTGCAAATTCGAACATTTTGTTCCTAATAATGATTAATTATTATTTATTTATTTTTTATTTCTCCCTTTTAAGGGGTTACTTACTTACGTGCTTAAGCAAATGTTTTTTTAAAATACTTTTATAATTACTTTCATGGCTGCACTCAGAACATTTAAATAACTTTGTATCTCGATGATTAAGCATGTGCTGTTTTAGGTTTCCTTTATTATTACACTCATAGCTGCACTCAGAACATTTAAATAACTTTGTATCTCGATGCTTAAGCATGTGCTCTTTTAAGCTTCCTTTCCGATTACACTCATAGCTGCACTCAGCACATTTAAATAATTTTATATTTTCGTTGATTAAGTCATGTGTATTCTTATTGTCTATTCGTGTTGAATGCGACCTAACTCTTGAGACATTTTAAATAACTTTTGTATCTCGCTACTTAAGTTTTTGGAGTAAAAGTCTAATTGATTATAGTCTGAAGAATTCTCTCAGGTACCACACAAACACACTGTTTATATATTTTCGTGATTAAGCATGTTGATAATCTATATGTATTCCTTACCCGATTACATTCAATAGTACCTCAGACATTTAAATAACCTTTGTTTATCTCGAATGCTAAGCATTGTTGACCGTTTTAAGTCTCCTTATCCGATACATTCATAGGCTAACACTCAGATACTTTAAATAACTTAATGTAATCCTCGATGTCTTAAGCATGGCCGTTATTAAGTGTACTTTTTGCATTACACTCAAGCTAGCACTCAGCACTATTTAAATAGTTTTATATTTTCAAGTGATTAAGCATGTGTCATCATTTTTTTAAGCTTCCTTTCCAATTACATTCGAAGCTACACTCAGAACATTTTAAATAACTTCCCTGATAATCTCATAAGCTTAAGCATGTGCACATCGTATTTTAAGTTATCCTTCTATCATTACACTCATTAGCGCAGTAAGCACATTTTAAAATAAATTTCTATTAATTCGTGAGTAAGCATGTGTATCCTCATGTATTTCTTCTGATTGCATTCATTAAGCTGCACTTCAGAAGCATTAAATAACTTTGTATCTCGATGATTAAGCATGTGCCGTTTTAAAGTTTTCCACTCAGATTACCACTCATAGCATACACTATCCAGCGGGGGGGGGGAAAAAAAACCATTTTTAAAACATAACTTAGTAATCTCGATGTAATAAGCATGTGCTGATTATAAGATCTCCTTCATTACACTCCATAAGCCGCACTCAGAACATAAATAAATTGGATTGATTTGCAGTGAATTAGCAGAATGTGATTTTAAATCCGATTTTCCGAATTACATTCATAACACTACAAATGCTCACATTAACATAAACTTCATTTATGTATTTTCTAAGTGCACCTTATATTAAAGCATTCTATTGTCTTTAAAACTATAAACATTACAAATATTCTGCAACGTAAAGGCTTTTCAAACCAGATAATTCTTTTTAATGCTTTTGATTCTGCGCCGCTGCTGAAATGCATTAGAGGTCTTCTTCTTAAAAGAAACTTTCATTTATTTTGAATCACCTTCTACCTACATTTACACAACATCGATACGTGCAGGGATCTGCATACCAAAAAAGAAAATTAATATAATGAAGAGAAGAAAAAAAATACTTTAGAAAATATTCTTAAGTTCATCAAATGAATTTCCTTATTAATATACATGTATTATAGGACCAAGGAACAAATTAACAACAATTTAACCATAAAAGAAAATGTAAATTTGTGAATGTAAACAAACAAAAAAAAAAAATCAGAAAAAAATTAATTTTTATTTTTAAATTAGAATTCATAATTCAACAACTAAGAATTTTACATAAACAATTCAAAGCAACACTTTTTTAAAGCGAGTCTTTTGCATGATTTTATAAATTAAATCAAATTACTTACACGATATATATAATATATATTATCATATATAATATATATATATATATTAATATATATAATATATATATATCATACTATATAATTAATTAATTATAAATATATAATACAAGTATATATAATATATAATAAAATATATAATATGTTGCATGCGCGAATCTCGGGAACTTTGGACTTCGCAGATCCGAATCCAGTCGATGATGTGGCAAATGTACGAATCCGAAATCACGATCACGAATCCAGCCCACCTAAGGCATCATCAGATCCGAATCCAAGGTGACTGTTAGGGCAATTCTTTCGAAATCTGAATCGATACATGTAAAAAGTTGAATCCGAATCCGAATCCAGATTCGAATCCTTCCAATGATTTTATTACAACTTAAATACAACCAACCAAAATTTTGACATATATTCTTTTATCAAATATTTAATGGGATATATACAAGAAATTAAGTTTTTCTTTTATCATTTAATTTTTTTATATTACTGCCTAGATATGACATAATTATATTAACGTGTTAAATAAAATTCTGTTAATACATTATTAAATATATATATATCATATATATATATATATATATAAAATATATATTATATAATATATAATAAATATATATAAAATATATATACTATATATATATACTATTATATATATATTAAATACACTGCTGCAACAATAGGTAATGCAAAACAATGAAACCGACAATTACAGGATAAAATACTGGTTCCAAAAGTTCTCTATTGTATTTTTAGCTATGATACAATAGAACAGATAACAGCTGTGACACACTTATATATGTATTTCTTAATGACTACCATCAAGATAATTCAATACTAGAGCTTGTGGTAATTCGGACATGAAATGGCTAACTACACTACAAAAATAATTACAACACAACGATAATTTAACAAATTGTTATTAGAATTTAGTTATTTTTTTCTTTATGTTACTATTTGTTATATGTTGTATAAATTATAAGTTGGACCTATTAGTAAGATTAATTATAGAATATTAATAGTTAATATATAAATTACTAGTGAAGAATAATATACTATTATAGTAAGAACATATTATATTACTTTCAATACTTTTTCACAATAATTCAATACTATAAAAATACTCGATCAGCGTAGTTATTAATAATTAGTGTATTAGTACTATCATGAATATCATACATAATTAATATTAAAATTTTCAGTAACAAAAAAATAATAAGTAATAACACTAATGTGAGAGGATAATTATGATTCTGACAAATGACCTAGGCATAGGATGTATTCATGTCATATATAGCTGTGAGTATGGCGCAAAGGTTAATGTCCAAGAGTATGTTCCTACATTATAATAATAAAAAAGTACTAATATATCGCAAAAATATAAATAATAGCGTAGATGTTACAAGATACATATACATCACTCTTATACTTAGTATTATTAATAAAATAATAATTTATAATTATAATTAATATTATGAGATTATTATTATATATATATATAATATAAATATAATATATATAATATATATATATATATATATAATAATAATAAATAATTATAAATTATAATATACTAATATAATAATAATAAGGGAGAGAATAATAGTATGATCTAAAGCATTCCTATAATAGGCATAGCATATTGCAATTCGCTAAAATAATACCTATAATTATTTCTGGAATGATGATAAATTACTCATAAATAAAAATGGTGATTATTAATATATATTCCATGCAATGATATAGGAAATAGGCTAATAACCATTTACTTCTATTAAATACCAAGAAGTCATAATTCAAGTAATACTAGATAATTAGTGATATTTATCTAGACTACATGATAGCGCAGTCAAATAATCGAATTATCACGTGATAAGCTCACACTAAGGTAATACATTCATGATCGATATCACAACACACCCGACTTACAACGAATAATACCAGTTTAATTTTAACTTGCCTTATCTAATAAATAAGTACATTACATATGTAATAATAGATTATAAGAGTAATAATATAATTGAAATAAATTAATAATATAATAATAATATAAGATAATAATAATAACACTATTAATAATAAAACATAAGCAACTCAGAGAGTAAACTACACGATTCGATGCTACAAACAAATAATAATTGTCTGCTACAAATTTTATCTATATCCTCCTCTTCACATATAGAGAGAAGACATGATCGGAAAAATGTAAATATTGCTAGCCTTTCAAGAGGTCAGTTGCTACAATTTAAACAATATCAGAGTTGCGTATATATATAAGCATGTTTAAAAATAAAATCCACAATTTGAAGCTCACTTCCTTCTGCACAAAGTAACTTCACCAGTCAGTACTCTTGACATTACTTATAATACATATTTCTAATACTATCTTGTTCTTGCTTGGAAGCCATTGACACAAATCATTAGTTCTACTACCATTATAGTGATAATATAGCGCCTCATAATAATGTATTAACTGCAAAATAAAGATATAAAGATCGCCCACTAACCAAAACAAAAAGAGAAGAGACACATTAGACAAAACTTACAAGGTAATAAGCCATGGGCCTACTATCGTTTGGGAACTTAACTAAATGAGTGCTAATATATGAGTGACGTTCGTTGAACCATGTCAAATATCCGCTAAATAAAGTCCAATTATCGGTTATAAATACCAATATATTGTTTATATATTGACAGGCGATTCAAATTGTGGAATCTGATATTCTCTAAATTGGGACTGAGAGTATTACTTGCTGAAACTTGGCAGTGTCAATCCTGAACCCTTCTTACTGTTT
>JABUQX010125474.1:0-10000 GCA_015478945.1 Trachelipus rathkii
ACTTATTAACATAAATTAACTGAATTTTTATAATAAGCCATTTACTAAACAAGTTATGTATTATTGTAGGGGTACAATCAAACTAAAGCTTTCTTTGATAAGCCGTCTTAGCTATAGACCGTATCTCGAACTTCTTTAAAATATATTTATAGATTATTTAATAGCTTAAAATATATTAATAATATAATTATTTTCTTAAAGATACCAGAAAATACATCCTAAATGATGTCGTCTCACATAAAGTTAATCAGGTTGTCTTACAATGCCTAATTTATAAATAATTAATCGTTGCTAGATATACTAATATTTATTTTGGTACTTTAAAATTGATAAAAATCATTTTGAGAATATCTCTCACACTATCATCTAATTAATATTCTTAAATAGCTATTATTTCAAATATTCTTTAAATAATACACGAAAAAGAAGGTGATTTTTTAATTATGATTTATTTAGTAATATAATTTTATAAGTGAAACGGCGATTTTTTCTTATTTTAAATTTATTTCACTATCGGTCCTACAATAATAGATCAATAATATACACACCCACAGTTACTATCAATAGATTCCAATCACAACGGTCTATTTCAGACTACACATACATTCAGTCTTCAATGCACTCTTTGAGTAAGTTGTGAAATCTTGATAAAGTTGGTAATGAACCTGAAGTAAAGTGTAAAGATTACTCATTTTTTCCAAATTAATCTACCATATTTATATATTCTGTATTACATACGTCTGCTTCATATTTTATATTAATATTTAATAACCTATATATATATTATATATAATTATATTTCTCTCTCTCCTATCTAACGTGCTACAACCCATTCTTTCTAATCACTCAACCACTAAGAATATAGGCTGAATCAAAATATTTAAAAATTAAAACAGTTGTTTACGTCTTCGAAGACTAGTAATCCTCTACGTCTTCCTCCTTCAGCACCTTCATAAATGGACATATTACAAATTTAATTTTGAACAAAATAAATAATAAAATTAAAATTTCATATTAAAAAAATGCAATGCAAATTAACACGATGGCAACATAAAATTACTTCTCACTCAATCAATGACTTCTATATGATTTAGAATAAAATTAATATTTAATTTTTTTATCAGGTATTATGAATATTTCATTGTTATTATAGAGTCAAATTAAGAATCCTTCGGAATTAAATTAAATAAATTTAAGATATTTAGTATGAAATGTACAAAATAAGATTCTTAAAATTCGTAATTGGGAGAACACAAGCAGTGGATCCAAATCTGACGTGGCATTAACCTTTCACCCAAATTATAATGATGTCTAATTCTGATGATAAGTAATGTTCTAATAAAAAATGGATTTATGGTCACATTATTCCTCTTCTAACTCATCACTACTCACTGATGTTGTTATTCATAATATAGAATCGAGGTATAACTTATACAGGTCTTCAACGTATTAAAACAGAATATAAATGTAATTTATTACATAAGTAATCAACAAAGGAATTTTTTTGAGTTAAACCCTATACCCAGTTTTTTCAAAATTTTAGGACGTATTATTAATTAATATCAAATTTTGTTTGTTTTGTTTTGGATTTCCTTTAACAATTTTAATAGAAGTTATTGATTTTGATTTGACAAAGATGACCTTGGGCTTTGACTCCTTGCATATATAATATATATATATAAATATTATATATTTATATATATTAATATATATTAATATATATATATAAGTATATATATAATATATATATATATATATATATATAATATATATATTATATTATATAATATATATTATATATATATTGGACAAAGTTTTAACTTATAATGACGGCCTAAGTAACAAGGAACGGATAGAATTACGGTAATATATATTACTAATATATAATATATATATAATATATATAATAATATATATATATTAAATATATATATATATATTATATATAGTATATATATATATATTATAATAATATCTATTAATATATATATATATAATATATATAATATATAACTATATATATAATATATGTTAATTTAATATATATTATATATCATATATATTATATAATATATATTATATATGATATATATATATATATTATATATAATTAAATATATATAATTAATATTTTATATAAAGTATTTTTAGTTAGGTTAGTATTTACATAACCGATAATACTGTGAAAATACCTAACACTGAGTATCTCATTTGATTAAGGGACTGACAAATAAAATTCTTCATTGTATAACTAATCATAATAATCATCTTACCTGCACGTTTATGATTAAATATATATAAAATACATCGCGGAACCCATATCTCTAAGAAAACTTGTTTATTTAAAAATCCATGCTTCATTGAAAATATAATTTAAGTTTATTTATGTTAGGAGAATGGTTGGTTAATTTTAAAAATTTTTATGCGAATAAAACTTTAATTAAATTACAATGGAATATACTTGATTTTCCTCCATTGCACATTTTTAACCAAACGAAAATGCTTATCTATTCAATTTTATTATTTTGTAGTCTATATTCGTTGTAGTTCTTTCTATATTGAGACTTGAATGCTTCTGCCTCAAATATTGCGAGATGGATTTATATAAAATTCATAATATTTTTTATAGTTATATATATAATTATATATTATGTAAGTTTTACCATAATATAAATAGTTATCTTTGTATTTTAATTATAATACCTTGATATAGTTTAGTTCGTATTTATAAATTTTTTTATAGTATAATTATTATATATATAATATATTATATTATTATATTATATTATATATAATTAATATATTAATATATAATTATTAGTAATTTTACATATATACGTAATCTTTACAATATATATAATATATTTCTTTATATATTTAGGGATTATATATATATATCGAAGTATATACTGTGCTATTATAATACTTTAATCAATATTATCTGATATATCTGTAATATCTCTAATATCTGGTGATATCTGTAAGGCGATATGCTCATTTTTAAGCATCGATATATTCGATTTATCGATGACCCTTTTAGACTACCATCCGGGCATCCCTTAGTTTATTGATTAAAAACTTTAAGAATGATCACGAGGAAGCTGAGGTAGGCCTCCTTCTAAGCGATCAATGGTGTAAAGAGGACATTAACAGAACTTTACATAATATTCACTAAGATAATATTAAAGTAATAAATAAGATGATTCCTATACTGGGAGAATAAGAACTCAGATACGAGCGCACCAGAAAATAAACGGAGTTACAATCACACTAAATAGCGAGATTTGTGGGAAAAATACAATACTCACATTTTATTCGTTTCTATGTTTATCACGTTTTGTAATTATACGAATATATATCTTGTACCTATAATTTTCTGATTCGTGAAATTAGCATGTTAAGAGTATACGAAACTATAATTTAGTCCGATAAGTTCTTGTTTTTTCATCGTTCTTTATAAACTAGAAAAGGAGAGTATTAAATAACAATACTCATCGGGTTAAAAATCACCAAATGAGAGATGAAGGACAAGAGTAGGTCAGGATATCTTTTGCCGGAGGCCTACATAAATGGGATAATACCTATTAGAGAAAATTTGGATGTTTGTGGCCTCGCGACGGTGGGATAACAGAGCGGGGGTAACTTCTATATATTTACTCATCTCCTCAGATACTCGATGGATGGTCGCCTGCATATATACTCACCTACTCTTTGGTCTATTTATTAGGGTATAGTAGTCGCGGGTATATAGTATTTCCTATAACCTAGTACCAAATACCTCATCCGTGAGGTTATGAAACTAATGCCCCCTACTTCTAATGTCACTCACCTGATCGGCTCTGAGAAAGCCCCCTATACTAATAAAAAAAAACTTAAAAATTATTTATAATTATACTACAATAATATAAAATATATATTAATACAATAACAAATATTATATTTCAACACAAATTATGAGTGGGACTCAAAGCCGAGAACTCACGGGGGACAGTAGATGGGAGGGGAATACAAGTTTATCAATTATACGGAAGGAGGATTAGGTTACGAAGGAACCTCACGTACGAACATACCCTATATAATAAGAACCAAAGAAGGTACTGAGTAAGAGGGTTCGGAGACCATCTAACCCTAGTACGAGTAGTGAGTAGTGGAGTTTGTATGTATACCAGCTGTCTTTTAAACACACCTTCATCACCCGTCACACCATAACACCGAGCTGCCGCTGGGATAGTGCGGTATTCTGTTTGGCTTAGTATGTACATTCACCATGACTATCACTGCAACTACTAAATCTTTTTATTTATTAGCGGTTTAACCCTAAGGGTTATTCCTTTATGTTAATAATAATTATAATAAAAAAAATAATTTTAACTTTATTCAAAAAATAAAAAAAAAAGTTAATCCTACGTCTACTTTATAAGTAAAAAATAGTCTTTGGGCAAAAAATTCACAACCAAATATAATTAATAATTATTTGATTATTAACTGTAGACTCTAGCCCGGTTCTACTCACACTTATGACTACATATCTGTATAAGCATTAATAACAACTGGACCATTATAATATGATATTAAAGTGAGCTTTATCATTAGTACATGCATTTATCTACTAATATAACAATAAACAAAAATGTACTAACAACTAAAACAATGAGACATTATTTTATAATAATAAGTATATAATATGAAGAATGTAGCTCAAAAAATGTAATAAAAACTAATAGAAAAGTCCTTAAATAGATTTTACATATTTATAATAATTTAAACAATCGATGATTAAAGATATATACTCTATCTCAAAAAGTATTTAATTCCCCGCCAACGGACCCGCCAACATGTTGGTACCTAGAATATAATATTGCGTCTATTATTTTTACTTTTCAATCTCAGATTTTTGCTGCCACATTAGAATATAGGGTATGAGATAAATATAAGAGAATTTATTATTATTAACTTATAAGGGCTACACTGAAAACACACGAGTCGAAGAGTGACAGAGAGTGTAGCGATAAAGTTTACTCCATCTATTTTCGAAGCCTCGGTCAAAAGGCACTGAGAGAGAAGAACAGTAAGTTCTCTTGACTTATATGCAGTCCTAAATCTTGAGAATTTTCTCCATATGGGTTTTTTCACCATTTTTAGTCTATTAAAAAAAAGATAAAAAAAAAACGGAAGGAAACAATGAAAAAAAATAGCATATTTTTTGGCAACTCTGGGCTTCATTTGGCGAGTATATATATTATTAAACTCCTAAATCCCGTAATAATTCCTTAATAATCGTTCTGTTACTATATTTTTTGCAAATTTTTTTTTTTAATTTTATTATGATTATAAAATATTATTCATTCAATATAACTTATCTCACAATAAGTCAATATAACTTAGTTTTTTTCTATTTCTATATGAGATGGAACGCTATCGCCTTATCTTAAATCTTTTATTGCGATCGCTTAATATTTAGGTATAATAAATGCCTATTTATTTTTTTATGTAATCTGTCAATGTAGTTTATGCAGTAATTAATAATTAGACATGTTAACACTATAATGTTAATAGTACTGATAATATATAATATTATTATATAATAATATATTACTATATTAATATATAATATAATATATATAATATTATTTTATTATAATTATTATCATATTATATATAATATATATATATATATATATATATATATATATAATCATTATATATATTATATTATATATATATTATATAATTATTATATATATATATATTAATATATATTATATATATTATATATATAATATATATATATATATATATAAATATAGTATCGTATTTTACTTTAATTCACTCTAATATACTTAGATTCATCCCGAATATTCGAGGTAAATAACCTAAATACCCAGAGATATCGAAGATAATTGTTACAAAATTTAAAGGTAACAAGTTATATAATAGTATTGCCTCGATATCTTTGACTCTCGGCTAAGAGAGGGAGCTATGACACTCTCCATTGAAGGGGATGAGCATCTTCTATGGTTCTATCACTCATATCTTCCGTCGCGCGACCTATCATAAGTTTTTTTATACACTCGCACTCACGCAGAAGGCTACAAAAAATACTCTATACAAAAGTGTTTATATTTTTGAGAAACGCGAGATTAAGTTTTCTAATTATCCTTCCTTTTAATTTGAGTATACATCGTCTGTATTCTGGTTCACGGAACTTCTCCCTCTCATCTCACTAACTAACATAGCCAATCGACACATCAGAGAGATAGGTCTTATCTTCCTACCACTCGGCGCGAATGTCTCAGCTTGCTCGAGTCTGCTTTTCGCGCAACTAGTGTGATCATAATGAGAGATGCGAGAGATAAAAGGATCGAGAAACATCAGACTTGCCTCTGCTCAACATTTTCTCACGAATGGTTGATACGTAGATCATAGAGATCTGCATGTCATTGGTTTGTTGTGGAGATAATAGGGTGAAATTATGCAAAATATGGAAAATTTATTAAAGCTCGCACTACACTATAAAATACTCGAATTTTTGTGAGATATTAGTAAAACAAAATAGTGTAAGCGAAAATCTTAATTCGCTACTTCGTGATATGACAATTGTTCTACCGTACTCGTGTACATAGAGTATGCTCTCCTTAATTACCTAGAGAGAGATGTGCGAGAGATCTGCGAAGGTCCTTATAGCTCGAAAGGTAGCACGAGAGATAAGAAATCGAATATATAATACTAATATTTATAATTAATCACTAATCATATTAATATAATAATACAATAAATAATTATAATAAATTAAAATTTATACAATACAATATTTATAATAAAATAATAATAATAAAAAATAATTAATAAAGAAATTATTAAAATACTAATAATAAAATCAATGAAATATAAAATAATAATATAATGAATAATTAAATAATAATATATATATTATATATAAATAATATAATAATAATAATTATATTAAAAATTAATATAATATATAAATTAATAATATATAATATATAAAATAAATAATAATGAAGAGAAGAAACAATAACAAGTATTACCAATCGTAAATTCAAATAATATTTAAATTTAATAAAAAACTTATGAATGTAAGAGTTGCAACCAATAAGAATTCTATAATGTATGATAATCATTATATTTTGGGTGCTAATTAATATATTATATATATATATATATTAATATATAATATATATATTATATTAATAATATTATATATATAGTATATAGGTAACTACTTATAAAGTTATAAACTCGCTATATGCTCCTCAAAAATTGAATTTAGTAATTGAAAGGATTGTAATCATAATTTTTAGTTAGCAAAGAATGCTACGATATATAAAAATAATATCGATATTGAGCAACTATAGAGCTATATAAATGATAACAACTCAACTTTCTTATTATTATATATTATTTTTGAGAGCGTTCAAATGTGTATATAATTCACAATTTACATTTTATTTTAATTTATTTTTAGTATTCATATATATATTCATTGGCGTAACTAGCTTATGGCGTACATGGAAGAATACACTTGGGTAGGCAAAGTTATATAAATATATAAATACTAGGTTCTTATATATATTAATTAAAATATATATATATATTATATATTAATTATTAATATTATATAATATATAATATAATATATAATTATAATTATATATAAATATAATATTATATATTATATATATTAATATATTATACTATATATATATATATTAATATATATATTAATAATAATAATTAAACTGGTATTATAATTATTTTATAAATGCATACACAGTATTGATAGCTTAGAGAAACGTGACAGGTTTTCTAATCAAGTAAATAAGAATATATAATCATGAAGTTGCAATCAGCCGATTATTCGAAGAGTTTTTGTTTGTTTCACTTATAAACTTATTTATTTATTTTTTTGAAATGAGTAATTTTTTTATTATATTATTTATTAACTGAAAGGAATATAACCTCATTAATGGGTAAATCACGTACTAAAGAATTAGCAGGAGTTATGGGGTCTCTATCGGTATCATACTATTCATCATAGGAGTATATGGTAACCGACGGGGTATGATATGAGGATCTAAATCCCATACTACTACTTATCCGTATAGTGGATGAGTTCATACTACTAGCTAGAACCTATATACTACCACGGCAATAAACTCTTTTAACTGTGCAATATCCGTTCCTATTTTATTTTGAGAGGAGATGAAAATTAAATTTTCTGTCACGTCGCTTTGAGGATTAATAGCTATGCTTCCTTTCGACCTAATATGTCGCCTACTTCCGTGGATATGAAAACGTCGCCCCATTCACTTGTTGCACCCAAGCTATGCTTGGGATATGAGAGGGCCCTAGTAAACTCTTGGATATGAATTTAATTTAAATAATTAATTTTATTTTTTTTTATTATTTTTAGGAGAGGATAAACATATACTACTCTCTAGAATAACTGTATATATATTATGTAAGGGCGAGAGAGTACTACGAAGCCGACGGGGGGACAGAATAAAGGCGAGAGGATGAATATGTCACACAACTAACCCTTCACTGGACGCTCTATGCGAGAGCGTAAATCTCAGCAGAATACTAGGGTAGAGAAACCCCCCATTGCGATCTCCACATGCTCCCTCAAACGATCTGAATAACGAGCGCGGGGTATTCCAGGAAGATCGACATAATATCCGATCACTTGATAGATATATGATACCCTGGAGAGAGGTGGAGATATTAAGAGATCTACCCGTCGATTACACCGGAGGAGGCCGAGAGACGCATGGATACGACTAGACTCAGAGTAAACTCCGCATATGCCATCTTTATGAGCGGTGATATGAATAGTACCGATATAGGAGGTAATGTCTCACTGTATTAAGTGATTATAAAAAAGAAAATAATGATTATACGATTATTCGAAATAGAAGAAAAAAAAGATAGAGAGAGAAGAAAAGAAGAAAGAAGTTAAATCCAGCACGAAGATGCACGTATGTATTTAGGAATAAGTACGAAGCAGAGAGAGAGAGACTTTTAAAATCGATTACTTCATATCAATATAATTTAATTTATCGAGTACTGATTTTTTCACTTGAGAGGTGCACGTCGCTGAAGTGGAATTCCTTGTCAGTTCTCTCGTACGCTTAACTATTTTCTTGAGTTGAGCTCTTATTCGCCTCAAACAGCAAGGTCTATAGCAGCGCAATTGGCTCTATTTCTCCACTATAATATATAGTTTTATACTGAAATATATATGAAGTAATCTACCCGTACGCCACCGCCTTTCCAATTTATATTATACTTCATTAGGAACCTAGTAAAGGAAGGAAAAATTTCCAAATGAATTTAATATAAATTATATTTATATATTAGAGTTAATATTACATAAAGTATGTTGATTTTCTTATTAAAATTTATTTTAATTAATAAGAATATAGTTTCTTTTTACTACTTACTATTCATATTAGAAATCATATATATTCTAAATTAATTAATTTTTATATATCCCTTTATTATATTATATAAAATTATATTTATTATTAATAAACAATATTGGGTAGTGAGCTTATATATAACACACCTCTAACAACATGAACCTACCCTATGTTATAAAACGACACCACAGATAATAATAAAAAAATGAAAATTTGGAATTTAATTCAATTTGAAGCCTTCCCAAAAAAATAATAAAATAAAGTATAAGTTTCTTTATTTATAGCGAAATCGAATATATTTAATAATTATTTAATATTTTGAGCTATTAAAAAGAAATTATTACCAACCTATCCAATACTAAATTATTTTGAAGGAAATACTATGTAAGTTTAATATAATATATATATATAGCTTATATATATATATATAAGGTCCTTAATATATAATAATTATAAAGAAGTAGAAGAGAGAGATAGAAAGAAGAGAGAGAGAGAGAGAGAGAGAGAGAGAGAGAGAGAGCCCGCGAGTAAAAAGTTACTGGATTCGCCGCTGATAT